>CM035442.1:19547370-19567370 GCA_020310875.1 Ceratopteris richardii | reverse complement strand
AGAATTGGAGGAGTTTAGAACACAAAAAGAGGTAAAAACATAGATTTGGTGCACCTTATGTAAAAGGTCAGTACATTCTTCTCAAGAATGTCCGGAGAGGTTGGTGTGTCAATTTTGTGGAAAACCAGGCCATGAAGCAAGGGATTGCTATTTTCTCAAGGGGATGCAAGCCAATTGGGCATCACCAAATGAATCCGTGCATCAGCCCCTATTACCAACTCCAAGATTTCAAGTCGAAAACATGTATACCACTCCTCAGGTAAACTCCTCTAACAAAAGAAAACCTCCATTGAGAAGATCAGCTCCTCCGATCATGTGCTACAGATGTGGGGAATATGGGCATTTTCAAGGAAAATGCTCCCTCCCAAAAGGGTCTCCACCTTGCAGGTTTTGCCCGGATACAATGGATCATTATTCGAAGGACTGTCCCAAGCAGAAGGCTTCTACAAGTGGATCAGCTCCATCCTACCAAGTCAATGTTATCTCTGTCAATAAGAGAAAGCAACCTGCAATTCATTCAAGTAAGAGAGAAGAGAGAAGCACTCTCAATTTTCCAGGTATCCAATCTTCTCCTGTACACTCACAGTGGCACTCATCTCAGAAAGAGGACCCGAATATGCATGATGCCCCTGGGCAATATGGACGATTTGTTTCACCTAAAAAAGTTGACCCATTTTTTAAAAATGGTCAAGTTCATGAAGTCGACTTAAAAGATGGGCAAATGACTAAAAAATTTAACCAATTTTGTAAAAATGACCACGTTCATAAAGTAGACCAATTTTTTGGAAAATGGTCAACTTGAAGTTGCCCAAACTTTCAAAAATAGTCTACTTAAAAATGGTCAAATTTTTTAAGTCGACTTATTTTCCCAGGATAACCTAATTCAGGAAAATAGACTATTTTTTGAAATCGACTCTTTTGCCCAAATTCATGCCACTCCACTAAGTGATCTTGGTCAACTTCATGGAGATGTTTCCCTGCACAATCATGGACCAGAAAAAGAAACCCCAAGCTATGCTCCAGAGTTAGAACCTGATTCACAACAAAGAGAAGAAGGAAATCAAGAACTCAATGCAAGACCATCCTTCAGCTCAAGTCCAAAAGCTAGAGTGGTGGCGTTGCAAGAAATGGATCAAGAACAAGGGGTGCAGACTAGAGCCCAGAAAAAAAAAGCAGAAGCAAGGGTCCTCCAAGAAAAAGACTAAGGTACGAAAAATTCTGAAGTTTTGCAAGAAATAGACAAAGTTTTTGAAGAAACGATGAGGGAACTCCATTGATGTAACAAGCCTCCTCTACCTTCGCCAATACCATCCATCGTCAAGACGGAGGAAATATTAAAGAACACCTTCCAGCAGGTATCATTGTATGATCTATTAAGACTGGATGAAAGGTTTAGAAGTGAAGTTATAGGGATCATAGAGACATTGTCTCCTCCGACAATGCTCGCAATAAGTGGTGGGCACACTCCAACAAACCTGATGAAAGCTTCAATTTCCGATAACTTCACAAAGGTATCAACCAACTCTCTAACCGACTTCAGGAGTCCATGTCTATCAATTACTATATATGAAAAAACTATAAATGGAGTAATAATCGATGGAGGTTCAGGCATAAATCTCATGCCAGATTTTACCCTCAAATCACTTGGACTCCAACTTTCAGGTGAAGCAAAGTTCACAATAACCTTGGCTGACCAGAGTCGAGTTAAACATGTTGGTATTGTAGAAAAGGTACCGGTAGAGATGGACAGGCTGACATTCTTTCTCGATTTTGTGGTGTTAAATTTACCGTGGGTCAATGGAGGCTTTCCTTTACTCATAGAGAGGCCATGGCTGAGGCACATATGTCATCCAAGTCATGCATGATTGGGGAAATGATACTATTTTAGTTAACCTGCCGGGGAAAGTATTGTTGGAATTCGGGGCCCCAAGATCGTTCCAATACTAAAACCTCTTGAGCATACACAACTTAATTGACAAGATGATAAGTGAGATAGAGAAAGAAAGAGATCTTGAGACAAGGATAGGGAACGTAAGCTAGATGCTTACTTCACTAAAAATAATAGATGTCCAAATTACAACATGGGAGTACTACTCAACCATATAAAGTGGTGCACTCACTAATGGAAGAAAAAGAAGATGATGATACAAAATTTAGATTATGTCGAAATAATCTAAGTGTGTGTGAAGAGAATGAAGCAACGAAGCTAACAAAATAGTGTAACGAAATTGTAAATCAACCACAAGGTTAACTCACAAAAGATAGTTACCACCACCTCGTAGAGGACTTCTTGCTGCAATGAGAGTAGCCTCTCCTTCACCAAAACTTCACCTCCTTCAAGAGTGTGAGAACACTCTGTCTTCAAGAAGATCTCCAAGCTCTAGATCTTTAAGTGAGTGAGTTACACAATGAGCCAAGGCCTTGTTTATATAGTTTTTGAGTATCCATGAAAAGCTAAAAGAAAGCTTAAAGCTACGAAATAACTACGCGATCGCTAACGGGAAAAACACGCCATCGAAAATAGTGAAGCCGTCCATGTGCTTTTTAATAAAGCAAACAATAAAACAAAACTCAGCCGCTTCTACGTACGAGATTTGAACCCGGGTGGGCGGAGAGCATTTTCGAAGTCGTGATCTAGACCAAGTCGCAGTCCGTTACTTGCTTATATGTCTGTGGATATTATATATACATACGTTGTTCCTGCGTGGATTCCCTTGAAGGATATAGAATAGAATCTATATACCGATAGAGATACAATTGTTGAATTTAATTGCTGGACCAATGAGGACATTGACTTCCAACAATCCCTCCTTCAATGTCATATTGGTACAAGCTTCAGTAACCTGCAAATCTTCTCATGACTATCTCTAGTCAATGCTTTGGTAAAAATATCCGCAACATTCTCACTAGAAGGAACATAAACTAGCTCAATGTGTTTCTTAGCTATCTGCTCTCGAATATAGTGGTAGTGTACCTCTATATGCTTTGTCCTTGCATGATGCACTGGATTCTTAGCTATAGCTATAGCACTCTGGCTATCTGAAAATATCTGAATGGGTTGATGTACTCTTACATCAAGATAACTGAAAATCTTCTGCAACCATACTGACTCTAGAGTAGCTGTAAATGTTGCACGATATTCAGCTTCACATGATGAAGTGGCAATAGTGGGTTGTCTTTTTGAAAACCATGAGATAAGACAATCTCCAAGATAAAAACAAAATCCACTAGTACTTCTTCTTGTGTCTCTATCACCTGCCCAATCAGAATCTGAAAATCCTTTTAGTAACAAATGTGTAGATTTCGAAAATACCATAGCATAATTTGAAGTTCCCTTCAAATAACAAAAGATCCGCTTTACTGCTTTCCAATGTAACATTATCAGATTCTGCATGAACCTTGATACTTGAGAAACTGCAAACTGTATATCAGGACGTGTATTACAAAGATATATCAAGCAACCTATTGCTTGACTAAATAGAGTAGCATCAAATGGCTCTGCATCTGCTACCATTTGTAAAGATACATTCTGATCCATAGGTGTTTGCATAGGTTTAGAATCACCCATCCGAAACCTTTCCAAAAGTTTCTCAATGTACTTCTGTTGTGTCATGTAGATACACTCATCTTGAAACAGAAACTGAATCCCAAGATAATAATGTAGAATGCCTAAATCATTCACATCAAATGTTCGCTTCAATTCTTCTTTGAACATCTGCAAATCTTCATCTCTGGGACCTGTGACTATAATATCATCTACATAAATGATTGCTATAATCATCATACCTGATTCAGCTTTAACATAAAGAGTTGGAGCTGCATCTGAGTTATGAAAACCAATGGATAAAAGATATGTATGTATCTTTTCATACCATGCTCTAGGTACCTGTTTTAAACCATACAAAGCTTTTATAAGCTTACACACTAAGTGTTCTTTACCTGTCTCTTCAAAACCTTCCGGTTGCTGAATATACACATCCTCGTGTAAATCACCATTTAGAAAAGCAGTCGTCTTAATGTCAAGTTGATATATATGCCAACCAAAATGTGCTGCTAGAGCAAGTACTGACCTAATAATAGTCATCCTAGGCATAGGAGCAAATGTCTCATCATAATCAATACCTTTTTGTTGTGCATATCCTTTGACAACCAACCTGGCCTTGTATATATCAATAGTACCATCTGCTTTCCTTTTGATTTTGAAGATCCATTTTACACCTATAGCCTTCTTTCCTTCTGGTAACTCACATAGCTTCCAAGTTTGATTCTTATGAATAGAATCAATCTCTTCTTGCATAACTTTTCTCCAAATAGGAATTTTAAGTGCATCTTTAACATACGCAGGTTCATCTTCAACAGTCGTAAGTGCCAAAATATCATGAATCTCAAAGTCTTCAGCAAAACTTACATGATCTTTTCGCTGTCTAGTTTGACTTCTTGTTCTTACATGATCTTGTTGTTGTTGTCTAGTCTGACTCCTTGTTCTTCCAGTAAAAGTTTTTATACCACTATCTTTCCAAGTCTGATATAACCACGTAGGTGTATCCTTGAATAGTGGTGAAACTCTTTCGGAACTTTCAACTTCCACAGGTTCTGGAACTTGTCCTGCCGAGGTACTAGGACTTTCTGGAACTTTAACTTCTTCCATTTCTGGAATCAAAGTTTCTTGTGGAACTGACTCTGTAGAAGGTTGTGAAATTCCTGTTTCTTTAACTTTTTCTTGAATACTAGGAATTTGAGGTTTAATTCCCTCCTGATATGGCTGAACATGTACATCCAGAATCTTTCTTAAAATTCCATAGTCATTTTCACTAATGAACTCCGGAATTTATGCTTCTTTATCATAAACCTTATCTTCAGCAATATAAGCATTACGTGAAAGAATAACTTTACATGTCTCTGGAACATAAAACCTGTATCCTTTGCTTTCAACAGGATATCCAATAAAAACAGCTTTCTTTGCCTTTACATCTAGTTTGCCTCGGTCCTTTTTCTCAACATGTACATAAGAAAGTGATCCAAACACTTTGAAGTAACTCACATTAAGTTTTCTACCATAATAAGCCTCATACGGTGTGATTACCTTTAAAGCTTTTGTAGATGACCTGTTCAAAATGTGATTAGCTGTATGTACTGCATCAAACCAGAATTTCGGTGAAAGCTTCTTGGACGCCATCATGCTCCACATGATTTCAACAAGTACTCTATTCTTTCTTTCTGCAACACCATTTTGCTGAGGAGTATAAGCAATAGTAAGGTGTCGAGTAATAGCTTTCTCATCGAGAAATGTCTGGAAATCATTTGACAAGTATTCTCCACCTCTATCACTTCTGAGAATCTGGACAGTTTCCTGACTTTCATTTTCAACCATAGCTACAAACTTCTTGAACATAGGAAAGACTTCTGACTTCGACTTAAGACCATAGATCCATGAGTATCTTGTAAAATCATCCACAAATAGGACAAAATACCTGAAACCCTGAATAGAGTCTGCTCTCATAGGACCATTCACATATGAATGAATAATCTGCAATTTCCTGGTAGCTGTAATATGACCATGTTTCTTGAAAGGTAGTTTATGCATCTTACCTTCAAGACAACCTTCGCATATATCTGAATCATCAAGTAGCTTGAATGAGGGTAAACTCTCAACCATACCTCTATCTTTGATATTCTTGAGAGCTCCAAAACTGATATGTCCAAATCTTTCATGCCATAGCTTCATATCTTCCACTGGTGACGAAGATTTGACTGCATATGCCTGACTGATTTTTGACAAAACAAAGATCCCTCCTTGTTGCTTACCTTGTAAAAGACACTTGTCTTCTTTATGTGATAAGATCTTACAAAGATCTTTCTCAAATAGAGCTTTAAAACCATCACTTAAAAATGAAGATATAGATAGCAGATACTTCTTCATTTCAAGTACATAAAGGACATCTGTAATTTGAAAAACACCACCTTCTCTTGACTTTAGGGTTACTGTACCTATTCCCACAACATCCAAATCATTGCAATCTGCAATAGTAACTCTTCTACCTGAAGAATAGGAAAGAGAAGAAAATACATCTCTGCAACCTGTCATATGCTTAGTAGCACCTTAGTCGAATATCCAAGGACTTGCTGAAAGAACTTGTAAAGCTACTTGATCAAAAGCTACTTCCTCAATGGTGATACAAGCATAAGGATCACCTTGAGATTTCTCTTTTTTATCATCTTCTGCAACATTACCTGATGCCTTTTTCTTTTCTGCTTCAATCCTTCTATAACATTCTGACTGAATATGTCCACGTTTCTTGCAAAAAGAACATATTTTTACCTTCTTCTTAGAAGAATTCTCTTTAGATGTCATAGATACAGAATCTGAAGTAGAAGGTGAGAGGGATCTACTTTCCTTCTTGGATTGTTTTTCCTTCTTCTTATCCTTCTTCTTCTTACCCTTTGATGAAGATGAAAGCGCTTCTTCATTCTCTTCCATTCCCTTCAACTGATCTTCATCTTGAAGCAACAAGAACTCTAACTCTTCAAATGTAACCTCTCTATCTCTTGTGGTAAGGGTAAGAGTGGTTATGAAAGATCGATATGAAATAGGAAGTGAATTAATCAACGTATTTACTATTTCTTCATATGATATCTCAACTCCTACATTTAGAAGTTGATCTCTCAAGTCAACGAGTCTCGTAATGTGGGTTTGAATTGACTCACCAGCTTTCATCCTTGTATTTGCTAGTTGTCTCCTCAAGTGAGCTTTCCTAGCAGGATTTCTGCTCTGAAAAAGATTCTCGAGCTTTAACCAAGCTTGACTAGAACTTCTGCAAGATCTGATCTGTGGTAGAATATGCTTTTTGACACTCATTGCTATGAATGAAAGTGCTAAAGCATCTCTAGCATCCCATCTTGCCTGATCTTCAGTAGGAGGAACTCTAGGTAAAGACCTAGCAGTGACTCTGGATGTCGAAGTGGTTACCTCTTCTTCAGTTGGTTCTGTAATAGCAATTCCAGTACCTCTTGAAGCTTCTGTAGACCCTCGCCTTCTCGTCTTGGTCTTGTTAAGGATCCATTGACGATACTCCATAAATCCTTTGTCACTAACAAGTTCATCATCATGAAACTCCACATGGGATAATTAGAAGATCCATCCAACTTGTCTTCAATCTCAATTCTAATCTCACTCATCTTATCTTAAGTGTGTATGTCAATTATGTAGCTCTGATACCAAAACCCTAAAGCTCTGATACCAAGTGTTGGAATTTGGGGCCCCAGGATCGTTCCAATACTAAAACCTCTTGAGCATACACAACTTAATTGACAAGATGATAAGTGAGATAGAGAAAGAAAGAGATCTTGAGACAAGGATAGGGAACGTAAGCTAGATGCTTACTTCACTAAAAATAATAGATGTCCAAATTACAACATGGGAGTACTACTCAACCATATAAAGTGGTGCACTCACTAATGGAAGAATAAGAAGATGATGATACAAAATTTAGATTATGTCGAAATAATCTAAGTGTGTGTGAAGAGAATGAAGCAACGAAGCTAACAAAATAGTGTAACGAAATTGTAAATCAACCACAAGGTTAACTCACCAAAGATAGTTACCACCACCTCGTAGAGGACTTCTTGCTGCAATGAGAGTAGCCTCTCCTTCACCAAAACTTCACCTCCTTCAAGAGTGTGAGAACACTCTGTCTTCAAGAAGATCTCCAAGCTCTAGATCTTTAAGTGAGTGAGTTACACAATGAGCCAAGGCCTTGTTTATATAGTTTTTGAGTATCCATGAAAAGCTAAAAGAAAGTTTAAAGCTACGAAATAACTACGCGATCGCTAACGGGAAAAACACGCCATCGAAAATAGCGAAGCCGCCCATGTGCTTTTTAATAAAGCAAACAATAAAACAAAACTCAGCCGCTGCTACGTACGAGAATTGAACCCGGGTGGGAGGAGAGCGTTTTCGAAGTCGTGATCTAGACCAAGTCGCCGTCCGTTACTTGCTTATATGTCTGTGGATATTATATATACATACGCTGTTCCTGCGTGGATTCCCTTGAAGGATATAGAATAGAATTTATATACCGATAGAGATACAATTGTTGAATTTAATTGCTGGACCAATGAGGACATTGACTTCCAACAAGTACAGAAACAAGTACATTTAGATCCGAAAGGATCTCATGGAGGTAATGCTCATTCTTTCACTATTCTCGAAGAACAACACATTCCTATCGCTGAAGCAAACGATGACCAAGATCTTTTGGAATGGATGCAAGCCTTTCCATGTTATGGCATATCTATTTGTGAAAAGGTAAAAACTCTTGGGCTTGGAGAACCGGCCATGGACTTGAGGAGGGGAAAGAAAGGAGTTTCGAAGGATTTGACCCAAGGAAAGGAGAAAAGAGCTCCAGTAGACGACTTACCGATACCATCCGACATACAGTGGATGAAAGAGCTTTCACCTTCATGGATGCAAGAAAACGAATCAAAGATCAACATAGAGGAATCTCCGGCCTATCCACAATGCATTTTTGAAGACCAAAACGAAGAATCAGCCATGACATCTCAACCTGTAAGACAAGTCAATCTTGGAAACGAGGAGCATTCACAACCAATCTTACTAGCAACATGGCTTTGGGATCATCCGTCCTTGCTCCATCAGGTAACCACTTTCATGCAAAATTTCAAGGATGTGTTTGCATGGAGTTACCATGACTTAGAAGGAATTCCTGTTCATCTTGGAGAGCATTCTATTCCACTGATTCATGATGCTAAGCCAGTAAGAGGAAGGATTTATCGACTTAATCCAAAGTATGCAGAAGCGGTCAAAAAAGAAATTGAAAAGCTAGAGGAAGCAAGGATCATTGTCCCAGTGGAGCATTCTGAGTGGTTATCATCGATGGTAATAGTCCAAAAGAAGCAATCCAACAAGATACACGTGTGTGTCGATTTTCGGGCTCTCAACAAGGTTACGATTCCCGATGGGTTTCCAACCCCATTTTCAGAACAAGTTCTGGAAGATGTGGCTGGTCATGTTTTATACAGTTTCATGGATGGATTTAGCGGATACAACCAAGTGTTCATACATCCAAAGGACCAAGCTAAAACTGCATTTGTAACTCCATGGGGTACGTAAATATATTCTTAGATGGCTTTTGGATTATGCAATGCTCCCGCCTCTCTCAATCGAGTGGTTTACTCAATCTTCCGATCATTGTTGCCAAAATTCTTGAGGATCTTTATGGACGACTTCTCCACCTTTTCAGGCACTGGATGTTCTACTCCAGTGGAAAACTTCACTGATCATCTTTGTCAATTGGAACAAGTTTTTAGTGCTTGCAGAGAAGCCAAATTGAAACTCAATCTAAACAAATGTCACTTTTTGGTGACAGAAGGAACACTCTTGGGTCACATAGTCTCAGCAAAAGGTATGGCTCCCGATCCTGACAAAATCAAAGCAATACTTCATATGCCCAAACCAATTAATGCAAAAGAAATCCAGAGTTTCTTAGGACATACCGGCTATCACCGAAAGTTCATAAAAATGTATGCCGAGATAACTAAGCCCCTCTCTAGGCTCGTTAGCAAAATGGAACCCTTCCAGTGGACTGAAGTAGAAGACAATGCATTCACCCTTCTAAAGACCAAACTTATCAGTGCACCTATTTTAGTAGCACCATATTGGAATGCTACCTTCCACGTTCATGTGGATGCAAGTTCTATAGCGGTAGGAGCCATACTCACACAACCTAGCAAAGAGCATAAACTTGACCGACCCATTTACTATGCTAGCAGAATTTTAACCAATGCAGAGCGCAACTATAGTACTATTGAAAGAGAAGCACTCGCTATTGTTTTCGCCCTCAAGAAGTTCCGTCATTATTTGTTGGGAATTCACTCCACAGTCATCACCGACCATCAGGCAATCAAATATTTGCTAAACAAGCCGAATATCTATGGAAGAGTGTGGAGGCGGCTACTCTTATTCCAAGAATTCAACTTCGAACTAGTTCAACGACCTGAGAAGCACCATGTGATGGCAGATCACCTTTCAAGAATTAAAGGACATCCGAAACCAGTTACGGGCATAGAAGACAACCTCCCATATCAATCTTTATTTCAAGTAAGCACTTACCCTACTTGGTACCAGGACGTCCATCATTTGTTAACTACGGATACCTGCCCACCTAACCTCACACCACTCGAACGAAGAAGATTGCTCCTAAAAAGTAAGAATTTTGCAATCCTTCAAAATACTCTTTTCCGAGTAGGATATGATGGGATCTATAGGAGATGCGTCCTTCCACATGAAATACCACAAATACTAGAAGAAGCCCGTGGAGGAACAGCTGCATGCCATTATCCAGGTCGCATAACAGCACATCAAATTTTACATGGAGGATTATGGTGGCCTTATCTTTTTCGAGATGCAACAGAATATGCAAAGACATGCGACACTTGCCAACGTTGTGCACCAAAACTGAGTAAGCTCAACAACCAACCCTTGTAAATTTCTTTATCATGGAGACCATTTGAAAAATGGGGATTAGATTTTGTGGGGCCAATCTATCCTATCACTTCTCCCTTGAATGTGAAGTACTTGTTGGTGGCCACTGATTACGCCACCAAATGGGAAGAAGTTCTGGTACACAAGTGACCAAGGATCTCATTTTATCAACAAAACCCTAACTGAAATATTTATAAAGTACAAAATTTTCCACAAAAAATCATGTGCATATTACCCACGAGCCAATGGTCAAGCGGAAAGCACCAACAAAGTACTCATCTCTCTCTTGAGGAAAATGTGCTATCTCCATCCCTTGACATGGGGCACTACCTACCTAGGTGTGGTATGGGCATACAGGACGGCATTCAAGGTAACCACGAAACATACTCCCTTCCAGTTAGTATATGGTCTTGAAGCAATAGCTCCATTAGAATTTCTAAAAGGATCAAGTAGAGTGGGACATCCAAGGATTGGTAATTTGCAAGTCATGAGTAACATCAATATGAACAGATTACATCAATTGGAGGAAAAGAGAACAATAGCAGATTCAACTCTCGAGAAAGAGCAGATGAAGCGAAAAGCATGACACGACAGGAATCTGTGGAAGACTGAGATCAAAGAAGGATCGTTGGTCTTGCTATATTAACCAAGCTTGTACAACAAGAAAGAAAAGAAGTTATCCACGGGATGGACAGGTCCTTACAAGGTAACAGAGATCCTTTCCCGAGGTGCGGTATGTCTCTCCACTCTTGAAGGGACCCAATTCCTTTGGTGAACCGTTCACGTCTCAAACCCTACCAAGAATCAGAATGAGATATGAATCACTACTATAGGAACTGTGTGCATACCATGTCCCCTCCTTATGCTCTATTAGACTTACTATAGTCCGCATCAATAAAACCCATCATCTCTATCCACTATATCTCTCAATCGCATGCATAAGTCTTTTTTGACATTGAGTCGATTTGGACATGCATAAGTTTTTTTGACATTGAGTCGATTTGGACATGCATAAGTTTTTTTTGACATTGAGTCGATTTGGAGTCAATTTTTGGTCGAATTCCCAGAACAAAGTTGATTTTTTTAGTGGATAGGTCGATTGTTTTTCCAAGAAAAATAAATATTTTTTAAGTTAGAAAGAAAAGTCGATTTTTTTGGTGTTAGGTCGATTTTTTTTAATTCATTGAAAAAAAGGCTTTTTTTTCGATTTTTTCACATCCATAAAAAAAGGTCAATTTTTTTAGTTAGGTCGATTTTTTTTCAAGAAATGGTCGATTTTGTTTTAGTGATAGGTTGATTTTTTTATGTCCATAAAAGATCGATTTTTTTGGGTCTTTATGTCAATAGGTCGATTTGACATAAAAATTGATTTTTTGAAGTTGTTCGGTCTTTTTTTTTTTTTGGTCATGTTAAGTCAATAAGGTCGATTTTTTTTAAGATTGTTAAGTCGATTTTTTGGGTCTTTAGGTCGACTTCTCATCCCATGCGTGTGCGCTCATGATATAGGCAATCGCGAGTCGATTTTCATCTAATACATGTCTGCATGATTTGGGCAATCGCGAGTATTGTCATCATATATGGGCAGCCGCCTTTCTTCACCGATTGTGTTATCATGAACAGTCGATTTCTTCACGATCTGCTTGAAGGACGTCCACTCGATCCCAGTTTGTCACCATCTTGAAGAGTCCAGTCAATCCTCGTGTTCTGATCGATTGCCATTTTCTTCACCTCAATTGACACTTTTTCAGAAGCTTGTCCTCCTATTTCTTATCAGCACCGATTTGTTCTCTCCACCTTTGTGATCAGCAGCCGCAGTTAATTGTTCTTGCTTCTTAACAATCAGCTTATGCAAGTGAGAAAATCTAGAACCTACAAGGTGAGCTTTTAGCAAGAAGATAAGAGCAATCATCTGTCAATGTCCCAATCATCATCTTTAAGAAATTCAATGAGCAACAATCAGTATGACTCAGATGATCAACCATATCAGCACGATTCCAAGTCAGCCCAATCATCAAGTGAAGGGGAAGATTCACTCACATTAATCGCCCACGCTTCTCTTCCTCCGGCGTCATTGGAAGAGATCTTCACAGAGGATGAGTTTCATACTATGCACCTCACGAAGATTGCCAAAGTACCACTTACCAAAAATATTGCAAGAGACGAGGTGATTGACTTCTTCGAGTCCTTTCCTCACTTTACAGTAGGAACTCTTACCAAGAAAATGCTAAACAAGGTTGTGGGTATGAAAGAGTCAGAACGGCTCACGCCAAGTAGATCATACTCAGGAGTCGACGCAAGCAAGGTATGTGAGGAGTGTGTGAAGTTGTTCCTAGCCAACGACCTCTCAGAAAGGTACTATCATCTTTTATGTGCATGCCAGTATTTTATCCTCTTAAGAAGGTCGAATCCAAGTTTCCATTCAACAATATGGCTGCTTGCGACGTGCTTTTATGTATTGCTTGGGTGCGTCCATATCCCTTCTATCATCTAATATGGGTGTCCATCATGGAAAAAAGGAAAAGGCATGCGGTACAAGTACAAAAAGATGCAAAGAAATTTCACGTATACTCTTCTATAATACTCTTGTGGCTAAAGAATTTACCATCGAGGCTTACGCAAATACAAAAGAATGTGGGTCAACCATCTTCCATGAAGCGAAATCCATCCACTCCTGTGAGAAAGAAGCTCCCGGTAAAATGAGCACAAGTAAAGGGCGACGCATTAGAAGACATCCGAGCCCTTCCAATTGGTGAGCAAGGTTATGCTTCAGTAAAAGGTACTCATCCCCCTTCATCTTCACGTACATATGCACGGAAAAAGGCTCCTAATCCTCAAGTTCGCACTCACCATAGTGCTTCATATAATCCACCCACACCACCACCATCTCCTCCTACTGTTTCCACTCCACATGCATCACCTCCTATCCAAATTCCTTCACCACGTATGTCACCTTTGATTCGACCTCATCATACACCTATACAAAACCCCTTGGCTTCAAAATACCTTCCTATTTAAAACAATGAGTATTAATATTATAACTAATGAACCACCTATATGCATACAGAGTCTTTAATCACTTTTTCTGTCTGATAGTTCTAAAAATTTTTCAATCAATCAAGAATTCAATGTGCTGCATGACATCATCGTCAGGATCTTGAGTCAATGATTGTTTCTCTAACTTTGACAAGCATATCTATAGGAGATGCTCAGAAGACTTGAGGAAAGAGTTCACAAAATGGAGATCTAAGCTTGAGAAACCCCTGAAATCATCATTTCTTACCATCAAAAACAGTAACTCAATCATAAAACATCAAAGCAATTAACACCAGTTGAAATATCTCGACTTTAAGATAGTGATTGCAACACAACATAAACAGTTAGATTGAAAAGAGAAAAGGGAGGAAAGAGGAAAAGAAAAGAACTTGGGGCCGCAGGGGGGGGAGGAGGGGAGGTTTTGGGGAATTATGTATTGATATCTACAACAAGCAAAAGTGACCAATGAGACCAAATGTTATGAACTGGTGAACTAGATATAATGTGTGTGTGTGTGTGTGTGTGTGTGTGTGTGTGTGTGTGCGCGCGCGCGCGCGTGCGTGCGTGCGTGCGTGCGTGCGTGCGTGTGTGTGTGTGTGTGTGTGTGTGTGTGTGTGTGTGTGTGTGTGTGTGTGTGTGCGCGTGCGCGCGTGTGTGCGTGTGTGTGTGTGAGAGAGAGAGAGAGAGAGTTTAAAATAAGCAACACGCAAATGCATACTCGATGATTGCAGGCCTTGAGTTTTGGAAGAATCCGATCCAAAGTCTCCAGTTTTCCACAAATTCGTACTATTGAAGGAAGATAATGGGAAGGAAGCATTTTCTCTGCCTATTATTTCAGAAGAAACAAGATTATTATATGATTCAACTTATATACAAAAGAAAAGGAAAGCAACATGGGCCACACCTCTTGTGTATGAAGATGACTGAGATAAGGATGATTACATATATTCCGAAGTTCAATTACTGTGTTATGTACAGCACGACCCTGTAGTTAACATGTTAAAAACATTATCTTAGCAGCATTTCAGTGAAAGGACACTGTAATGTCATGTTTACTGAGTACATATTATGATTATGAAAACAGAATGGTGATTCCACTCAAATATTGGCATTTGATAATATAATCTTTTTCTTTTCCGTTTCAAAAAGCAAACAGCCAATTGAGCAGTATTCTGAAATTGATCTGGAATTCTGTTCTTGAAATAGTTTTATTTCACATTGTTCCTACACTTATGAAAAAAACCATGAGTCTTAAACATCACCTGTTGATCTAATACTTGCAACAAATTTTCACTCTCAGAACCCAAACCTGTATTTTAGGCCATGCTACACTGGAGAAGCTTAAAATTGAAATTGATTATATCAAAAATAGATGTTTACTATTGTGTTCCTATTCATGTATATAACCTTTACAAAAATCCGCACAAGAGATTCCTTTGTGTTACATATAATAATGAATCTTTCTTTAGAATGACGCCCCTACAATGGTATCAGATACAGAAGAAAAGACCAAACAAAAAAAACAAAGTACTTCTGAACAGACCTTTGCATAACCAACGGAGCCCAATTTCTCTTTCACGCGCTTCATCAACAAAACTTGATATGCTGAAGGCTTGCATCTTACTAGCCTTTCGATCTTCTCTGGAAGCTCATTCTCAACCTAACAGCCAAATAATCACCTAATAAGCTCAGATCCATTCACATGAAAGGCATACAAAGTGACCATAGGTAGCATATTGGATTAATAAGTGTTTGTGGATGCATGCAGCATATGTTGCTGTGCAATGTACATTGTAAAAACAGGTGCAGCATACATGCTCTGAAATTACTTGCCTTGTGCTTTAACCTCCGCAAGACGAATGGTCGTAAAACTTGGTGCAGTCTATTGATGATTAGCAAATTTTCTTCCTCAGACAAGAGAGCCTATTCAAACGGTACATTGACATAAGCAATGCTCTTATATATAGAAAGCAAGTAAAGAATAAAGACATAGTCAGATGTGCTTCACCAAACGACACACATGTCTATGGCACTTTTGCATTGCTAACTCAAAATAAATAGACATTAGACAGCATAACTTCACAAGAGAAACAGTTATGAGAACGACATAGAAGAAATGAAGAGAAGTCAGCCCCCCTCCAGGTTGCAATTCTTTTGTCTTTTTGTTATTGTTGTTTTTGGAGGGAGAGAAAAGGCAGCCAAGGTAAAAAGAAACACACCAAGAATCTTTCTTTTTTCTTTTTTTACTTTTTTATCAGGTTTTTTTGGTGTGTGTGCACGTGTGTGTGTGCATGCATGTGTGTGTGCACGTGTGTGTCTGCATGCATGTGTGTGTGTGTGTGTGTGTGTGTGTGTGTGTGTGTGTGTGTGTGTGTGTGTGTGTGTGTGTGTGTGTGTGTGTGTGTGTGTGTGTGTGTTGGGGTGGGGGGAAGGTTTGAATCCATAGGAAAGAATGTGAAGTTCTAGATAATAAGAAAGTCACCATGCAGTTAATAGAGAGCAGGACCTACTGGTATCACATGCTTGGGCTAATAGAATAAGCATACCTGAAGGAGCTTAAAACTAGTGGATCGTCTAGCTAGAGTGTCATCCATCCCATACAATGTCCCACATTGGTTTGCTGAAAAATCTCATCAATATCCTCCATGTTAAGTACCCTGAAAGGTATGATGAGCTGGATGACCCAAACTCTGAACTAGCTATATCTATAGAGAGGTCCCCCATAGTCCAAAGGTGCCTAGATCCTTGGAGTTTCATCTCACAATCAAGCAATATGCCTATAGTGTATGCATGCTGCTCTAATGGCTGGTCATATTGTACACTAGAGCATCCAGTGGTGACTGGTCTTAACCAATCTCAGGTCTCTCAATGAGTCTCTCTGGTCTCTTCAAGAAGCCTCTGTGTGTCTCTAGCTCCATTACAGCAGTTTGCGACCCACATGAGATATCCTAATTGGTTGGGCTCATTTGTTCAGGAGCATACCTTACATCTGATACGTGTTGGTAGTTAATGTTAGGTCTTTCAAGTTTTGTGATCACAGCCAAATGACCGTACAAGAACTTCTAGACACATGCAGTCCAAGTCCTGAGCTATATGGTCACACAGCCCACCACGGTGCAGCCCTCTACACAAGCCATCAGCTTCCATATGCAGACTTGTCATCTACCCAATGCTGGTTGCATCCTCACAAAGCTAGTGCAGTAAAGTTTTAAGCCATGATGTTGCCTACTAGGTCTTGAGGTGTAAGTTGCAACCTTTGCCGGTCACTCATAGATATTAGATAGTGATATTGTACAACTTGCCCAGATACCTCGCCATTGCAAGGCTGAAGGTACTTGCCATAATCCATTGAAGCTCTAGCCTCTTGCCTTAAAGTAATTCAATTCATTTGAGAAGTGATTGATCTTTGTGACCATTTGAGATTATATTTAAGCTTACACTTCAATTTCAGCACATACCTATTCCCATGTTTGTATTTCCAAAAGGCCCAAGACTAATAACCATCACTACATGCATTACGCCTCATCTTGTGTCAAGTGTGTAGGATGCACACACATTATGTCATCCATAAGCTAGTGGCTCCAATGCATTTAGGTTCGGTACAAGAAATAGGTGTGCAAGTACTATGATAAGAATTTGACTACTACCACAACACGGCTCATAAGCCATGTCTCCAGTGTAGGATGCAGCATATGCACATGCGAGAACTCCCCCTCAAATCGTTGAGGAAATTCAATGTGAGCATCATAGTGCTCAAGAAGGGAAGGAAGCTTGTCGTCATGAGATGGTAGCAACCTTTGTTGAATTGATGAATGAGATTGATGCATATACTAGCCAACACACCATGAGGGGTAGACCTTCCTCTCAAAGTGATGAGAAATATATTCTTGTAGCTCCCCCTCTATGAGATTTAGGCAAGGGAACTTAGAGTTTCTGTGTTTTGTCCTATGTGTTGCGAAAGCAACTAATGAAAGTTGATGAGATTGAAATAGAATGTTGCATTCTTCAATGCACCTTGCCATTCAATGTGGTGAGGGAAGATGTCTAGAGAAGAATGGTGTCCTCTTGATATGGCCTCGAGTATAATACATTCTATGGACCTTATTAGATGAAGAAAGGGATCATATAGAAATGCAACTATCACCAATTAAAATAAGATGGAAGACCTATGGTTCTCTAACATCTAGGATGGATGGAATGATACTAAGACATGTCATATGGTCTCTAATTATTTGTGCAACACTTCGTACGCGCCATTGATGCTAGTAGTGTAAGGCTATGCATCATTGCGGAATTTATGTTTAAGCATATAAACAATGCTATCATTCACAATAGAGAAGAACACATGGCACAAGTTATCACGCATAATGTTCCAATTCCAAGAGAGTAACGGAACCAATTGAGAGATGATTCCTAAGTATTGTGTGGACTCTTTATGATGCGCATTGCTTAGATCTTCTCTTTGAAGGTAGAATGAAATTGACATTACCTTATCTTTGGTAAGCGAAGCAAAATGGGTTATCACGTTCATTAGGAAGAACCATACGATAAAAAACTCATTTTGCCTCAGTGAACAAGCCATGACAAATTCACACGACTTGCTCCATGAGAGAGAGGTACTAACCCTCTCTAACCTTCCCTCTCTTCTACACGTCAAGGGCAACTGCCCGTCAATTGATGCTACGTGGCATCCATGCCTGAGCATCTATCATATATGCCTTGGTTATGTGACATTTCCTTCCCCTTAAAAGCATTTTCATCCTAGAAAATGTACATAAAATTTCTTGAATGGTAGAAGAAAATGCTAGGACTCGCCTAAACCCCATGTACTACTAGTGCATGGTCATCTTTGTATGTTGCTTCCACATATCCTTCCCTTGAAGAAAGAATTCTCATAAGAAACCATCTCAAAAGTAGGAAATCATAAGTGCCTACTATCTCCATATTCCCATATACACTTAATTTCCCAACTATTACGCCCATAATAATAACATCATCCAGATGACATAAGTCCATATGATGATTCCTTTATGGAGTAATTATATGAAAGAGAAGCGTAGACTGCCAAGTGAGCTAAACTTGACCATACTCAGTGGAGATAATGGACCATGCAATCCTCTAAGTAATAGAACAAAGTCCCATAAGAAAGTGTCTCTAAACCCTTTTAAAACTATAATGATAGACTTGCCCACATGTCACTCAAGGCACTCTTAACTTTGGGTGTACTCATAAGTAATAGTTTTATTCTAAAACCATCCTTGTGTCTCATGCAAATCTGTCATCCTAGCTCATATATGAGAAATCCTAGGTAGCACAATGAAACCTACACGTCCCATTAACCAAGAAATTTTTGGTTTGTCAAGAGTAAACATTGACCTAAGTTCTATTGGAAGAGCATCTAATAACACTGGTGCAAACTCTAGTATTTTCTCTTCCCCTTAATTTTCCATATGTATGTGAAATCATTCCTTTTTGAGATTTTGGTATTCCATAAATATTAATTCTCCTTGCTGATGCCCAATCATCATCCTTATGACAAATACCAACTTAGAGTTTGATGACCCAAGAGGTCATATTTTTATCCCCACCTCCTAAAAATCCTAAAGAGAAAAGTCACCACTCAATCGCTAGTCTCTCTAATGCGGACAGCGAGAACTACTCGTCTAATCGAAGGCCATCACTAGAATTAAACATAACCACTTCTCGCTCACGTGAGACTCAATCTAATCATTGTGACTATCTTATCTCCCTATTGCTTGTAATAGGATAGTGCCACTCCTATCCAGACACCTATATAAAGACTATTCCTAGGATAGTGAGTTGTATATATTTCCTCTAGAGATAAGTCCTACTCTTCTCTTATGTTCACGGAGTAAACCAAAATATACTCCCCACAACCTAAATATACTCCCCACAAGAGAAGCTTCTTGACTACTCTCTAGAAGTAAAACATGATGGAAATAGAAGCCTTCCACAAGGAGGTTGCATATATCTCAAGAAACTATTTGATTTTGACAAAGTCAACCTTGGTCATATCAAGTCAAAGATATGGCCAAAATAGTCAAATTCTGGCCACAACTTTTATCACAATTTGGATACTACTGTTCAAGAGCAGTCTATTGATATATGAGACACAACATTTGGAGCACATGATCAGGAAGTCAAACCCTAATTTCTGAATCAAAAGTCAAAAAAAAAAGCTTTAAAAATCAGATTTTTAGGTGAAACACAAAATATTTTTATTATTTATTGATCGATATATCAAAATATGATTAAAAAATATAAAAATTATTCAAAAACCACAATCTCGTAAAACGCAACAAGATTTTCGCAACAAATTACAGAACCATGATTGTTTTTCTTTTTTTTCTCTCTTTCTTTTTTTTTTGGGGGGGGTGTTTTTGGGGGGGTTCCAATTACCTTTTCCGCTTGGGCCAATTAGCATATGAAGACTTAATTTAGGACA
>CM035442.1:19532370-19539870 GCA_020310875.1 Ceratopteris richardii | reverse complement strand
GCGGGCTCCAAACTTCCAGGTGTATGAGTTTCGATTCACTTCACATACGCATTCCCTCAATAATTGTGTTTCTTGTCCAATAAGTTTCTTTCTATTTATCTAGATTTTGAATTAGATTCACTAGGATGTATCTTCTTGGCCTAATAGGTCATTTCGACCTTAAGAAGATGTCAATACTACATTTTATATCACTTTTTCATGCGATTTTAAGATCAGTTTGCTTTTTTCCAATCGTTTCCAACAGCCCATTTGCTCATCCAATACGCATCTACATCTCCTTCATCATCTATATGAAATGCAGTTTGGTATTATGTACATAATTTTGTTGTTTGCAGCAAATTTCAGCATTGTAACAGATTTGAGAGTGTTTTGTCATTAAATGTTCATCAAACTAGGAGCTTTCTTGTTTCTAGAGCAATCACATCGTCTTTAACATAGTGCACAACCAGATTCTTTCGAAGGGACTTAAATTTATCAAAGAATAACAAAAAAATATATATTGTATAAAGACCTAAGACAAAAGAAAAAAAATATATATATATATCATACCACTTCCTAAAGAGAAATATCTCTGCACATCATTTATGTAGAAGCACAAGTTGACCAACCCCTCTGGGTAACCACCTCATGGACCTCCTATAAGCGACAATCTATAGAGGCACAAGTTGCCAAACCCCTACGGGTAACCACCTTATGGACCTCCTATAAACGACCACTGAAGGTGACATCCTCTAGATGACCACCATATGTTGGACAAGTTTATGCCTCCTCAGCGAGTTGGTGCATCTTGGGTGAGTTTACTGGGCAAGCTCCACTTTGCCTAGGGAGACCTCCACATGATAGTAAGCCTCTTTCGATGACCAAAACTTGGAGTGACTAATTCAACTACTTAGGTGACCACCCTATTCATCAAGGACGATTATCCCCTGTGTGGGCGACCACCTCACAACGTCTTGGTGATCTTGTACCAACTCTTGGGTGACTTGTAGACCTTGCATGGCTGACCTCACCACCTAGGCGACTTCATTCAAGACCTGGGCCACCTTTGGTCCAACCCTAGGCCACCTCTTAGACCACTCCTAGCACTACAAAAAATTGAGGCAACTGCAAGCCACTACACCTTGACCACCACTCTGTTGAGCGTGCAAATGCTCCTGACAAACATCTAGTCACCCTTCTGAAAATATCTAGCCACTCTGGCTATATAAGGGGAGGCTCATTTCGTGCAAAGGGAACAGACCTTAGACTACACTTCACCCTTCACGTTGATGTCCTTCAAGCTTATAGTTATCTAGTATTTGTACTTCCCTTAGCAGATTTGTGAAAAGCTCCTCCTACACTCAAGGGAGTACGAGCTAGAGGTGATGGCTTGAAGAGTAACCTTTCAGTTGGTATTGAACGGAGGTAGTTGGACACCCATCTGGCTAAGATTATACGAGTTTCGATATGTTTTTAAAAGTTAGTTGTGTGGTTCTCTCCTATATCTCCCTTGATATTAAGTGACTCCAGTACATCCTTCTTGATGTTTATTGTGTGTTGCTCTAGTCTAAGTGTCAAGGATAGTTGAATATTGAGGCCTAGTATGAGTCTTTGTGATTGTTCTATTCAAGTGTCTAGCCTCCTCCAAGAGTAGAGTGCAAACTGCACTCCCTAAAACCACACACTAATTCACCGCGTACAATCTACAAACCTACAAAGTAAGGCTCTCACAATCAATTGACCATATAAATTGACATGATGTACTAGGACGAGACTAACTCTGAATATATGACAACTTTAAAGGTAACGTCTTGCAACACTGAATCGATCATTATCATTTTTAGATATTACCTAAGACCAATTTGATCATGCCAATCAAATTGGAATACCAATGCTTTTACTTTTCAGAACGTTGTGTTGGGAATGAAGCATTCACCCCTTGTGCTCCCTTCCATACCAAGTCCCCACGCTCTCCATTACTTCTAATGGGTTCCATGATGTCCATGCAAGCAACCTTGTGATTATGCAGTGGATTAATGAATCAAATGTTTAACCTTCTAATAAATGTACTAACAGTTCTTAAAAGACTGATAAAAAGCTTTGCCATTCATGAAATCTTTTTTTTCTTCCTTCTTTGTAACCCCTCTGAAGCCTATATTGTGAAACTTGAAAGCCCCTCCAAGTCAGAAACAGAAGCCACATATATTGTGTGGTATTCAGGATAATCCCTATCTGATGCATAGATTCCAATGCTGAAATGGTCCTTGGTAATCCACATTTCCTAAAGAAGACGCAGGAGAGAGCACATCAATTGAAACATTCTGCTCAGCACTGCAATGATGAGAAGGAAATATTCCATGATTGCACAAAAGAGTTAGTTCACACATAGCATATTTAAGGAGCTTTCCATACATTTAATTGTCAAAGAGGAACCACACGGAATCCTACCCAGAAAAAGCTGTACAAGGATCAACACATGTACTTACATAAACAAAAAACACCACAATGATTTAACGAGTCCAGCACATTTTTGTGAACATAAACCACTAATGCTGAAAACCATGTAAAGTTGCTATTATGAAATCAAGCACCAGAAAATACAAACTAATTTATCTTTCAATTGATCGCCAGAAATTGCATATCTTTTCATATATGCATGATAAAAACCTGATTGGCTGCAGTGTCTGCCACAGTTTCAAAGGGCTTATTGAACCATTGTGCAAAATCATCCGATGAATTGAATATACTTGGAAGCAGGAAATTCAACAGCGCCCACAACTCTTCCAGCTTGTTCTGCACAGAAATAATCAACCATAAAGAGCAATAATAATAAAATTATTACTACGCTTTAGACAAAATCAGATATTTACATAAAACATCAGAGATAAGTGAGCATAATACGAAAACCTGCAAAGGAGTCCCTGTTAGAAGAAGCCTGTGAGAACTTTGATAGTTCTTCAATTCAGAATTGAGCTTACAATTTGCATTCTTGATACGATGTCCTTCATCAATTATGATATAATGCCATGCAATTTTACAAAGCTTAGACCTATCATGCTTGTTCATTAGATATTCGTAAGTAGTGAGCAAGACATTGAATTGTTGCTGAGCTATTTTCTCCCTGTAAGGAAAGGAACAAAATAATAGTCACTAATCTCTCTTTCATATGCTGGTAGAAGAAATACTATTTTCTTATATTACTTGAATAGCTTGCGCCGTTCCTCTGGAGGACCTGTATATGCCACTTTTCCAATATTTGGGGCCCATGTGCTGAGCTCAGATATCCAGTTCGGTAGAACTGAGGAAGGCACTACCACAAGAAATGGACCCCGATCATTTTTATCTCCTATTAAGTAACTAAGAAGAGCAATAACCTGCAGGGATACCCTATCATTACAATGGTCCACTGGTGTAAAAATATAATCTAGAAACTGACAGCTTCTATTGACAGCTACCTGGACAGTCTTTCCAAGCCCCATCTCATCTGCTAGGATGCCATTAAGATTGTTATTATACAATGAGACCATCCATCGCAAACCATTCATCTGGTACCTAACAAAGGCAACAAATAGTGATAAAACAAGAATCTATAAAGCAGACAAAAAGCAACACAACGAAATGAGGCTATCAACACTTACTCCCGCAGTTTTCCACCAATAAGTAAATGGGGTTGCTCATCAATGACTTCTTTAATACTGCAGCAACAAAAATAAAATTTGAATGCACTAAGGGGAAAGGGAAAGGGAAAAGGAAAAGGAAAGAAGGAAAACCTATATATAGAAGGCAAGCATATAAAGCCTTAAATAAAAGCACATAATACCTATGTGCTAACATATAATATTTCTCGTTGCTCTCCAGATAATGCTGGCACCAAGAAGACACCAAAGATCAGCACAAATTCAGCATGTTCTATAAGTTCAATGCTAAAAGCTAAAAGGTGAACCTGAGCTTGATCATTGTCTGTGCTTTCCTTCACTGTTTCTATGTCCATGCACAGATCAGTGTCTGCTCTTACTTGCATCTTTTGCTGCTGAAGTTTTACACTTAATGTTTGAATGTATGCTTCAGTCTCCTTAAGAAGGTGTTTGACCCTATCAGACTTCTTATCCTGATAAACAAAACAGATATATCCATTCAAATAAAACTTTCCTCTTGGTCAATAAACTAAGGTTTGGAGACCATGAATTTACCTTAACCATCCGTAAATATCCTTCAACATCATTGTTCTTCAACAATATAATCTTCTCTCGCTGAATTCGTTCCAGTTTCTCTCTGTGGATGCGCTCTTTCCTTTTATGAAAATCTCTTACATAACGATTAAAAGTTCTCCAGCGCTCCCGTTTGAACTTACACCAATCTTCCACCTTTTCTCTGTAGGAACAAATAATCTTGCATTTATAAAACAGTAGGCTTGAGGAATTATGAATCTTCATCAGAAGGATAAATTCAATTACAGTTATCATAAGCAACCAACCTGAACCCAATCAATAGAACAAAAACCCACTACAAGTAAACTTCGATGATTAACCTAAAAATCCTTATAATGAATGTGTCCGCACTCAGAAGTAGCAATATGTATGTGACGCATTTCTACCTACCACTACAATGTACATGCATCCTGATTTCTCAAGGAAGGCTATAATCATGCTCGGGAATATCCATAGCCAGACAACACAATCCTGATGATAAAATATTTGGTACACAGATCACCGAATTGGGTCCATGAAAGGGACCCTCTGTTCTTTGCCAAAAGAAGTGGCCTAAAAATCATGGACATTCTCCTAGTTTATCTGTGGCTACTTGATAATGATGATACTGTAGTATAACATCAGTGATGACGCTTGGAGTTGGAGCAGTTTTGAAGTTGAGGGAAGCCTCTTCTGCCTTAGCCTCTTCAACAACAATTGGCTAGTATGAGTTGTGTGAGTTAGAGTTTTATTTCTTTACATACTCTCTTGTACATGCCTTTGTGCACTTTTAGTTAATTGGAGTCATCATCAATTTTGACCTATATCTCTCTTGACCATTGTGTGCTCTCTTGGTGTGTATTCTTGTATCTATCCTGGAGGCTGGTGCTTGTGCTAACAATTTGGTACCAGAACCTAGTTTGAGTCCTAGTTTGTGTAGGTACAAGCTTTGTCAACACACTTTGAATTTGGTCAAAGTGCAAGAGTTTGATCAAACTTAAGCTCTCAGCCCCTTTTTCTTTCTTTCTCCCACTTCTTTATACATTGTTTGGCTTGTTCCAAGGGTGGTCAACCCCTAGTCAACTCTGACCAAACCTGGTCAACTCTGCCCAAAAGGATCAAACCTGGAAAACAAATGTCCACAGCAGTCAAAGGAAGCTTGCAACAAAGAAAAGTACAATTTCTGAATTTTGGTCAATTTCTGCCAAATAGATTTTAAGAGCTTTTGTGTGATTTCTTAGTAGCTCCAAGGGTTTCTTGTGACTGCTAGATGCACCAAAACCCTACTTATTTAGAGCATCGCATAAAGCCTATCTCAAATCATGGGAGATCATGATCAGTCTAGTCTTCTAGGTGTATTGAGCCCTGATAATAAGCTTAACAGGAGCTCCAATTACCCTTTTTGGAGCTTCATGATTTTTTTTTTCTAAAATCTTTTAATTACTGAAGATTTATAAGATTAAATCACTGGTGATTTACCAAGATATGATGGTCCTAAGCAAACACCTTTTAGAGGAATAAGAGATGAAGCATCTACTTCCACTTCTGCTTCTACTAGAAGAAGAGAAGAGGCTTCAACCTCTATTGAGCCACAAACACCACCACTAGGACAACTCAAGTTACAATTGTGCAAACTACACAAGCACAATGTAGGTGGGATGCTAGGACAACTCAAGCTATTGGACGAAGAGAAGGAAAATACCATCTCTTTATCTAATATTTGGCTTTTAGATAGTGGTGCTTCAAAGCATGTCACTCCACATAAGAACTCGTTCTTTAGTTTTCCTTCTTCTTATCCAAATAAGTTGGTTACTAGTGCAAGTAATCACTCTCTTCCGGTTAAAGGCATAGGTATTTCCCATTAGAGATAAAAGGTGGGGATAAAAACCTACTTTGATGATTTCTATGTGCTTGAGATTGCTAAGAATTCGATATCTATTTTTGCACTTCTTAAAGATGGTCTAAAAGTGACATTTGATAGACTAAGTGTTTTGTAAAAGATAAGACTTTGGGAAAAACATTGTTTTTCGGTATTGTTTCAAGAGGATTATTTCATCTAGGCCGATCTAATACCCTTCTCGTGCAAGACAATGATAACTCAAGGAACATGGAGCTATGGCACAATAGATTTGTCCATCTAGACTTTGGTGATCTAATGACTTTGAAGAGATGTGATATGGTTAGATCCTTGCCGGACTTAGCAATCCCTCACTCTAAGTGTGAGAGTTACATCCAAGGTAGAATGCACAAACTCCCTTTTAAGGAAGGATTTGTGACAACAGCTTCTAGAAAGGTCATTTATCCATTTGACATTTGTGGAACCATGAGAAGAACATCTAGAAATGGATTCATGTACTTTGTGCCATTCATTAGTGATTACTTCTAGAAATGGATTCATGTATTTTGTGACATTCATTAGTAATCTTTCTGGACTTACTGGATTTTTTTTATTGAGTCAAGTTTGAGAGTTCTCTAAGTTCATAAATCTACTCACTCTTGTCGAAAAAGATTTTAGTGAGAAAATTAAAATCCTACTTTCAAATCAAAAGGAAGAGAGGGGGGGGGGGGGGGGGGGGGGGAAGGTTTATGTTTATAAAGGGTCCAATGGATTTCTTATCTCTAACGATATAAAAACACTTAGAGTTAAATGGCATCACTGAAAGGAAAAATCGGACTTTCGTAGAAATTACTAGAGCCATGATAATGAACAAGAAATTCTCACATGGTTATTAATTTGATGCGCTTATGTGTGCTAATCACATCAAAAATAGGGTTCTTACTAAAGTACTTATGTTAAAAACTCCATACAAGGCATATTATGGTATAAAACTTTAAATCGATTATTTTGAGAGTTTTTGGATGCTTTGCATACATGCACATTGCATATGCCTAGTGAATCAAGAGGAAAAACTTGATCAAAAACCATTGAAATGCATTCTTATTGGCTATGAAAACGAAGGGTATAAACTTGTTGATCCTAACACCAGAAAAAGCATATGCCAATAGAGATGTAATTTTTATTGAAGACCGATCTTTTGAGGATGATGTAAAAGTCTCTTTTGAACCTTCTCATGCAAACTTTCCTTTAATTGTGAATAGCAAAGAGATTGTGAGAAGTGAAACATCTATATCACCATCTCCACTTGCTCAAAGTCCTCATCTATTACCTTCTAGTTCTAGGACCTTGTCTCAGCCTCCGACCTTGCCATCAACACCTATTTCTACACTTGAACTATCAAAAACCTCGTCTCGAACCTCAACCAATTCAAAAGCTTTTAGGAAGATTCCAAAATGAAATGAATTTGACTTAGAAAGACCTCTTGAAAATCGAACT
>CM035442.1:18787370-18849870 GCA_020310875.1 Ceratopteris richardii | reverse complement strand
ATCTTAGAATACAAACATTCCAAAAATCAGTCAAGATAATTGTTGAATATGAACCATTGTGGAAGCTTTAAAATTGAGTGGCATATGAGTGGACATGTAAACACTCTAAAATGTATGTTTGGTATAAGAAAGGGTGCAAATTGTAATTACCCTTGTTTGCACCGCAAAGTCCAGTTACAAGAGCTTGGATTGCTAGAACGGAGGCTGATGAAGCTCCTTCAAGAAAAAATGTTAATCTACATTATGGATGTATGTGTGTATGCATATACATCTGTGTATGCATATGCATGTGTATGCATATGCATTTGTATGCATATGCATTTGTATGCATATGCATTTGTGTATGTATATGCATTTGTGTATGCATATGCATTTGTGTATGCATATGCATTTACGTATACATATGCATTATATTTATGTATGCATATGCATTTGTGTATTTATATGCATTTATGTATGCATATGCATGTGTGTATGCATATGCATTTATGTATGCATATGCATGTGTGTATGCATGTATGTGTGTATGCATATGCATTTGTGTATGCATGTATATGTGTATGCATGTGTATGCATATGCATTTGTGTATGCATGTATGTGTGTATGCATATGCATGTGTATGCATGTGCATTTGTATGCATATGCATTTATGTATGCATATGCATGTGTGTATACATGTATGTGTGCATATGCATGTGTGTATGCATGTATGTGTGTATGCATATGCATGTGTGTATGCATGTATGTGTGTATGCATATGCATTTATGTATGCATATGCATGTGTGTGTGCATGTATGTGTGTATGGATATGCACGTGTGTATGCATGTATGTGTGTATGCATATGCATGTGTGTATGCATGTATGTGTGTATGCATATGCATGTGTGTATGCATATGCATTTGTATGCATATGCATTTGTATGCATATGCATTTGTATGCATATGCATTTATGTATGCATATGCATTTATGTATGCATATGCATGTGTGTATGCATGAATGTGTGTATGCATATGCATGTGTGCATGCATGTATATGTGTATGCATATGCATGTGTGTATGCATATGCATGTGTGTATGCATATGCATGTGTGTATGCATATGCATGTGTGTATGCATATGCATTTGTGTGCATATGCATTTATGTATGCATATGCATGTGTGTATGCATGTATGTGTGTATGCATGTATGTGTGTATGGATATGCATGTGTGTATGCTGCCTAGTCGATTTTCCAAAGTTTTTGGATGGTCATACCGACACCGAGGCATGACCATCAGTATGTAGAACATCGGTATGCCCTTGATATGTTGTAGTGACTTTTTCTTCTCTCTCTCTCTCTCTCTATGTCCATGCCTCTCCATGCACGTATCTATTTTTGGTCTCTCTCTCTATCTCTCTCTCTCTCTCTGTCTCTCTCCCTCCTCTTTGTTTTATGCAATGCCACCATATCTCTCTCTGTAGCGTGCATTGAGACCAATCTCTCTATCTTTCTCTCTCTCTCTCTCTCTCTCTCTCTCTCTCTCTCTCTTTCTCTCTCCCCCATGCTAATCTATAGCAATGCTGAATTCTGCCACACATCTCTCTCTCTACGACCCCATATTTGTAGCTCATTCTCTCCCCATGCATACACACAACAAACTCATAGATTCATCTAGAGCTATGTTCGCCAGGATTCCAAGTGTCAGATAGCAAGAAATAAAAGACATCACTTTCTTCAAGGAATTTGGTGCCATCCATCTGCATACATCATAGTCTATATGTTGGTGCAGACCAATCACCAATTGAAGATTTGAAAGACAAAGAATGGATAAGAACACTTCTTGAAGCATAGAAGATGGATACATTCACAGAGTGAAAGACATGTACACATATGTACATTAGTTAAGACATAGGTTACTTATACTTATGGTTTGACATAAGTCTGTACATATTTGCCTATAAATACTTTGGAAAAATATCGGGGCAATAGAGAGAAGACAAGGAGAGACTATGTATGAGATAGGAATAGAGAAATGAGATGTTGTAAGTGTCATTAGACACATGAGAAGTGAGTTGAAGTCTCTCTCTCATTCACTTGTAGTCTTCTTCAGAAATGACATAATTTTTGCACCCGAAGTTTCTGAGTTTTCTCCTTGTGTAGTAAATCTTTTGTGAATTCCTTTTGGAGATGTCTAAGTCCATAGTTAATCAATCTATGGCTAGAGTTTGAGAGTCTAATTGTGACCAGGCTAAACTTTACATGTGAGAAAGTACTCACTGGTTCCTGAAATAGGCGCAAATTTTGATCTTAATGATTTGATCATTTCTCACTCCACAGTTTAAAGTTTTGTGCAAGTAAGAACTTAATCTTTAAGTTGGAACGTAAGCTACTCGTGGCTAAAAGCATTTGCTTAAACGGGTTCTATAATGAGAGAATTAAAGCTAAGAAGTTAGGGGTATCCAAATCAACTTCTCAGAAGTACAGATTTAGACATAGGTAACTTGGTAAGAAGATTTCTCAAGATCTACTGAATCTTTTGGAGTGATTTGACTTGGAGAAGGTGCGCAATCTTTAGGCGACACCTTGTGCAAAGTTTCATAAAAAACTTTACACATTTACTCAGCCAATGAGCAAGATTTATGCAGCAAACTTTCTGAGTAATTTCCTCCTTCACAATTTAGTCAAGAAATTGATATTTGATCATTGATCTCTTAAATTGGTGAAGATTTTGACTTACTCTTGATATAGAGGTGTTCTAAATTAAAGAGTAGGTTGTTCTTTTGGAGATTAACACTCTCCATCAGTGGTATCAGAGCAGGAAGCATCAGAATTGAAGGAAAGGGAGACTCCGACTACTGCAGAAATACAAATTTTTCATCTTGAAGGATCAAAAGGACAAAGATTGAAGAAAGCTTGAAGGAAGACACATTGAAGTTGTCAAAAGGATCAGAGGAAGTAATATTCGAAGTCAAGGTACATTTATTCCTCATAAAGTTTAAAGATCTGTTAATACAGGTGAAGGAAGATGGGAGATTCTCTTCAAATAGAGAAGTTGGATAGAGAAAACTATCCTGCATGGTCAATGAGGATGGAAGCTCATCTAATGAGCAAAGATTTGATAGCTTACATTACACGTGAAGAAGAAAAGCCTCAATTCAGAGATCCTAGTGTTCCAACTAGGGAAGAATTATCAGATTTGAAGATTTGGATGAAGAAAGATGCTCAAGCTAGGAGCATTATCTATATGGCAGTCAATGATTACTTGCTACCTCACAAGAGGTCTTGAAAGTGCAAGTGATATATGGAATGCCTTGGAAGAGCATTTCCAAAACACCACAAAGTCAAGGAAGGCATCTTTATGGGCAGAATTTACAACTTTCAAGAAGAAGGCCTCTCAATCCATTTCAGACTATGTAACAAGGATGAAAGACATTGCAGATGCATTAGGAGCTGTTGATGAAGATATTGAGGAGGATAAATTGGTAAGGCAAATCCTTACAGGTTTGAGAGGTGATGACAAATGGAAGCCATTCATTTTGTCTACAGAATTATCACTTGATCATTTCACTCCTGATTTAAATCAGTTGCTAGGTCATATGCTAACATTTGAGCAGGATGTTAAAGGAGATGGTGACAAAAGTACAGGTCATGCAATGTACTCAAAGGACAAGAAGAAAGCTAACAAAGGAAAGCAACAATCAGGTGAAGATGAAGGCACAACTAGTCAAGCCAACTTCCTAAGAAGAAGAGGAGGTGGCAAAGGTAGAGGAAGAGGCAGGAACAACAAAGATGGAGCCAAAGCATGCTGGATTTGTGGTAAGACAAATCATTTAGCTAATGATTGTTGGCATAATAATCAAAGTAATGGATGATACAATCAGAACTATAATTCAAGAGGAAGAGGTGGCAAAAATCAAAGAGGTAATTTCAGAGGTACAGGTAGTAGGGGTTACTTTGGAAGAAATGCAGGTAGAGGTTTCCAAAGTCAACAATATAACAACACCTACTACAATTATGCTTCAGATCAGAAGGAAGATTCAACATTGATAATGAATACAACTTGTGAAAGGCAGAATGAAGATCAAAGAGTCTTCTACATTGACTCAGGGTGTAGCAATCACCTGAGTGGTAATATAGCCTTGATGACTGATTTGGAGAATAAGGTATCTAATCATGTTGTTCAAACAGGTGACAACACAAAGCACAATGTGAAGTCAATTGGATCAGTGAAGGCCAAGGATGGTAGCACCTTATTGAGTAAGGTCTTGTATGTTCCTACAATTCCTAAGAATTTGATAAGTGTAGGACAAATTGTGGAAAAAGGTTATGAAGTAAGGTTCACTAATGAAGGAGTGTTTGTGGAAGACCCTAGCAATGGGTATAAACAAATTGTTTCAGGGAAGAAAGCAGGAAGATTGTTCACATTGAAGATTCAAGGTAATGTTGGTCATGCCTTGTTCACCTATGGAGGACATAAGATCTTTGAATTAGATCTTTGGCACAAGAGACTTGGACATTTCAATGAAAGAGGTATTAAAGACATGATTAATAATGGTTCAGTGCTTGGATTGCCTAATGTTGCAGGTCAACATATGACATACAGATGTGAGGCATGTCAATTAGGTAAGGCTCATAAGCAACCCTATTCCAAGCATGGGTTTATGTATTCAGAGAAACTTGAGTTGGTACACACAGATGTGTGGGGACCATCAAAGGACTTCAGTGTCAATGGCTCAAGGTATTATGTGATTTATGTTGATGATGCTACCAGATGGATCACTATCTATGTGATCAAAGATAAGTCAGAAGTATTCAATACTTTCAAACATTATCATATGTATGCAGAGAGAATTACAGGACATAAGTTGAAGAGACTAAGGTCAGATGGAGGGGGAGAGTATTTCTCTAATGAGTTCAGTGATTACTTGTGGAATGCAGGTATAAAAAGAGAGGTTACTTGCAGGTACTCTCCTCAACAAAATGGTGTAGCAGAAAGGAGAAATAGGACTCTTGTTGAGTTTGCAAGGTCCATGATGAAGGAGAAAAATTTCCCAAATTATTTGTGGGCTGAGGCTGTAAATACAGCTACTTATTTGGTCAATAGGCTACCTTGTAAAGCCTTGCAGGGTATGACACCATATGAGGCATGGTGGGGTAAGAGACCTACACTAGACCATTGCAAAGTATTTGGATGTTTGGCCTATGCATATGTGCCATCACAATTAAGGCACAAATTGGAACCTAAAGCTGAAAAATATGTGTTTATTGGTTATGATGATAAACAGATGGGATACAGGTTGTGGAATCCATCCACAAAACATTTTCTTGTATCAAAAGGTGTTACATTTGATGAGCAAGGTACTTGGTATGCAGGTACTATCAATATTAATACAGATGATGAAGAAATTGTGAGCCAAAGGAAAGGTAAATCAAAGGTTCAGATATTTGATGAGCAAGAGAATAATGAAGTGCAGGTTGACGTGGAAGCAACACCAAGATTTGATCCTGAATATGAAGAACCAGAAACCTCAAGAAGTGGAGAACTTAGGAGGTCTACAAGAAACAAATGGCAACCTACAAGGTATAGCTATGATACTTCATTTTTGGCTACCAAAGATTATGCTTACATGATTAAAGCAGATGAAGACCCTTCTACATATGAAGAGGCAAAAGGTAAAGAAAATTGGGAAAAAGCTATGCAGGAAGAATATGATGCATTATTGGAGAATCAAACATGGGATTTGGTTCCAAAGCCAAATAGCCAGAAGATCATTGGATGTAAGTGGGTTTATAAGACAAAACTATTTGCAGATGGAAGTGTGTCTAGGTACAAAGCTAGACTTGTTGTCAAAGGGTTTGCTCAGACATATGGTGTTGACTATGATGAGACTTATAGTCCTGTGGCAAAGATGACAACCATCAGGACACTTATAGCAATTGCTGCATGCAAAGGTTGGAAATTGTGTCAATTAGATGTGAAGAATGCTTTTTTGAATGGTTACATTTCAAATGAAGTTTTCATGGAGCAACCTCAAGGATTCAGAGATGGAAGATATCCAGATTATGTGTGTAAGCTCAAGAGAGCTTTATATGGCTTGAAGCAGGCCCCAAGGGCATGGAACTATAGACTTGTAAAGTTCCTAAAAGAACTTGGATTTCAAGTATCAAAAGCTGATAGTAGCTTGCTTGTCAAAGCAAGTGATGATGGGTTTATTTACATGCGCATATATGTTGATGATATCATTCTTACAGGTACAGATGAGAAAGGCATACAAAGTCTAAAGAAGCAAATGGAGAAAGAGTTCAAAATCAGTGATTTGGGAGACTTGTCATACTTCTTGGGCATGGAGATTTCATACACTCAACATGGAGTGTATGTGACTCAAGAAAGGTATTTGAGAAACTTGTTAATCAAGTTTAAAATGGATGATTGCAGGGTAGCACCTACTCCAATGGAGGTGAATCACAAATTAAGCAGATTTGGAGGTGAAGAATTCAAGGACATGAAGCAATATCAGAGTTTGGTTGGTAGTCTTATTTATGCTACATCAACTAGACCTGATTTATCATATGCAGTTGGGGTTTTGTCTCAATTCATGCATTGTCCTAGGAAAGAGCATTGGATTGCAGGTCAAAGAGTGTTGAGGTACATTAAGGGTACACTCAAAGAAGGTTTGTATTATGGTTTTACATCAGATACAAATATCAAGATCTATAGTGATGCAGATTGGGCAGGTAATCCAGATGATAGAAGGTCAACCTATGGATACATGTGTTATGTGGGAGATAAGTTAATCTCCTAGTGCTCAAAGAAGCAACATACAGTTGCTTTGTCATCTACAGAAGCAGAGTACAAAGGCATGGTTGAAGCTGCACAAGAAGTGATATGGCTTAAGACTCTAATGAAGAGTTTTGACACTATACAACGCATACCTATCATTTATGGTGATAACATGAGTTCATTATATCTAGCTGCTAATCCTGTTTTTCATGCCAGGACTAAACACATTGAGATACAGTATCACTTTCTAAGAGAGAAGGTGATGGATAAGGAGATTGAAGTCCTACATACTTCAACAAAAGATCAGATAGCTGATATGCTTACAAAGAGCTTGGATGGACCAAAGCTACAAAAGTTTAAAGATATGGCAGGTATAAAGAAGATAAGAGAAACCTCAATTGATGATTGAGGGGGAGTTGTTGGTGTAGACCAATCACCAATTGAAGATTTGAAAGACAAAGAATGGAGATAAGAACAATTCTTGAAGCATAGAAGATGGATACATTCACAGAGTGAAAGACATGTACACATATGTACATTAGTTAAGACATAGGTTACTTATACTTATGGTTTGACATAAGTCTGTACATATTTGCCTATAAATACTTTGGAAAAATGTCGGGGCAATAGAGAGAAGACAAGGAGAGACTATGTATGAGATAGGAATAGAGAAATGAGATGTTGTAAGTGTCATTAGACACATGAGAAGTGAGTTGAAGTCTCTCTCTCATTCAGTTGTAGTCTTCTTCAGAAATGATAGAACTTTTGCGCCCGGAGTTTCTGAGTTTTCTCCTTGTGTAGTAAATCTTTTGTGAATTCCTTTTGGAGATGTCTAAGTCCATAGTTAATCAATCTATGGCTAGAGTTTGAGAGTCTAATTGTGATCAGGCTAAGCGAATTGTGTGTAGGAACATTTACATGTGAGAAAGTACTCACTGGTTCCTAAAAGAGGTGCAAATTTCGATCTTAATGATTTGATCATTTCTCACTCCACTGTTTAAAGTTTTGTGCAAGTAAGCACTTAATCTTTAAGTTGGAAGGTAAGCTACTCGTGGCTAAAAGCATTTGCTTAAACGGGTTCTATAATGAGAGAATTAAAGCTAAGAAGTTAGGGGTGTCCAAATCGACTTCTCAGAAGTACAGATTTAGACATAGGTAACTTGGTAAGTAGATTTCTCAAGATCTACTGAATCTTTTGGAGTGATTTGACTTGGAGAAGGTGCACAATCTTTAGGCGACACCTTGTGCAAAGTTTCATAAAAAACTTTACACATTTACTTAGTCAATGAGCAAGATTTATGCAGCAGACTTTCTGAGTAATTTCCTCCTTCACAGTTTAGTCAAGAAATTGATATTTGGTCATTGATCTCTTAAATTGGTGAAGATTTTGACTTACTCTTGATATAGAGGTGTTCTAAATTAAAGAGTAGGTTGTTCTTTTGGAGATTAACTTTCTCCATCACTATACTGCTCCAGTCAACATAAATCTCTCCCTCTACATTCTGAGGGTGGTGAGTTGACTTTCCAAAAGAGCACCTGATATTAAGAGCTCTCCTGCATAGTCTTGGACAGAAAACATCAACGGGATTCCCAAGAGGCATAAAAACAAAGTGATCAGGAAGTCCCAATGTCATCTCTCTCTCTCTCTTTGAGATATAGTATCAACGCAAATGTAAAGCATGATTGTGAATAAGAATGAATAAGAGAGAGGTATGAGGTTTACCTGGAGAGGGCTTCCCTAGAAGAAAACCACGTGGAGAACAACTGAGGCCAAGCCCCCTATTTATAGGTTCCCTCCCTAGGATATCCTTCTAGATTCTTCTAACCTCCTCTCAAAATTTCTATTTTTGGATGGTCTCTTTTTTATTTTTCTTGAATTAAGGTTTTTGATTTCACTCTGGATGTTCATAAATTAATTATTTTTAAGGGTTTGATCTAGGGTAAATGCCAATTCTAAGGGTCCAATCTTGGGCTTCACCACGGGGAAAGTTAGGGTTAGCCTACAACTAAGTTCATGCATGCCAGATTAAGGGTTTATTTACAGTTGGGTCCTAAACTTCAAAGGTTCATAAGGGTTCGTGTTAGATTTTTGTGGGTTAAAACTGAGGTTTTCAAGGGTTTTTAAGGGTTAAACCTAGGGGTTTATGTTTCAAAAGTTAGCTATGTACACACAATAGTCTAATGCACATACTTAACATGGTTTCACATCTCTCAATCAATCAAATTGGCCAAAACATGCATAGATTATACCCCTTTCTCAATTAAAACATCACACAAAAATCAATAATCAATGAACTTTGAAAAAAAATGATGCACACTTCCCTAAGCGATTTCATCCTGACATTTACCCCCACTAAGCCTGCACATCGTCCTGATGGGCCAATCTACAAAATCCAACAAAAGCATATCACGTTTCTTTTGAAACTCTTTTTACTTTTTATGTTTTTATTTTCAGAAATCAAAGCGTGATCTCATGCACTCAATGCAACTTTATAAAGATTCGTACAGATTTTACAAAATTAAGTAGATGCAAGCTTCATGAACGTCATACTATGTTTTTGCTTCCGCAATCTGACAACTAATCATGTGAATAAACCGTTGGCTTCTTAGATCTTTTGTTTGTTCAACTCGTTTAGATCCAGCAACTTATCATAAGTACTAGCACATACTAAGCTTCTACTAACTCAATTTGTAGAATATGCCCTGATTCCTCTATTTATCTCCTACTCTTCAATTCTCCATTAGATCTTTTTCTTTTCTTTTTCCTTTAATTTTTCATTTTTCTTTTTCTTTTTCTTTTCTTTTTATTTTTCACTTCATCTCAGTTCAGCATTTTTCCTTTTATTTTTATTTTTATAAATCCACCTATGTCAAAATTGGGTGCAACTCATGGACTTGTCGACCTGGCCAAGTTTGCCCTACCTGTCTGCTGACCCGACATAGCACAAGGCATACATGAAATGGACGTCAGCTGGTGGCTCTGACCACCCAGCCAGAGTGATTCCACCCGCCTACCGACCCATGCACACGCATGACAACAGATAGTTCAGGCCTACGATAAAACTAGCGCCAGCTCGTGGCCTTGATCACCCCACCAAGGTGGTTCCACCCGCCTGCTAGCCCATCGTAGCACACTAACAACATGCACACATATATATATAGATGACTTGAGTATGAAGGTTTTCATAAATCATGATCCATATGGAGGTAAAATCTCGTAAGAAACAAATAGTAGGATCAAAAGAATCCCACTCACTAAGTGTTCAAATCTATCAGCATATACATGCACTCAATTTAAACATGCCATCACATTCCCAAGCTTTCACTCCTAAAAGTCTCTAGTCCAATAACTAATTCCATTCATATGATTTCTAGTCATTCATGCTTCATACAAAACCATAATAGATATTTGCTATCTTCATTCTACATGATTTTCTTAAATTTGTACATATCTTCATCACACACACAAATGCAATGCAAATGCTCTTTAAAAAAGAAAACAGATTTCAAATTGGAAACATTTCACCCGATCATTTTGCTTCATTTTCATCGTTGATCGATCTAGTCTTTTCTTCAATTTCATGATCTATCGTTCTTCATCAGCATCCGCCTCAGTATCATCAGGATCCTCTAAGAGTTCCTACTCAATCTCATAATCCGCATCATTTCTTTTCTTGAACAACTTTATCCTCTTTCCTGCAATCAATGATGTCAAAAGAGATCTATCTAATTCATGAAGTGCATGCATTCCATTCTCAAACACAGACGTTACCACATATGGCCCAAACCATCGGTTAGTCAATTTCTTCCTAGCATCATACTGAGTATCGAATGTTCAATCGTACACCAATACCGAATCATCTACCTCGATTCTATGTGGTCTGAGTCGATGAGATTTTTCAAAATAGATCTTATTTTTCAACCTTGAGTCCTTTAATTTCTAGACTTCTTCTTTTAATTTTTCATTTCCTTGCTCTAACTGCTTTATTATTAATGATAAAAGTTCCTCTATTTTCATACCATCATTCCACGGGAGCATCAACCATGTCATTATTTGAGTCTGGGAAGACTCGCTTTTGACAATACATCAATTCAGTAGACATGAAACCTGTGGACCAAGTGTAAGCCATGCTATCAGCCCATAACGTGAATGGAAGAAATCTAGGCCAGTGCTTTATGTCATCGCTGCAAGCTTTAGAGATCACCTTCACAATGGAAGGGTGGCTTCTCTCGATCTTCCCATTTGCTTATGGGTTGTAGGCAGTAGTGAAAGACAATCGAATTCCATGGTGATCAAACAACTCTTTTGCCTCTCTCGCATCCAACTCTCCCCTATCTATAATCACCTTCTCAACATAACCGAATCTCGAGATGACTTCTTCTAGAAGGAATTTGCATATATTATAAGTCATCTTCATATGAAGAGCTCGACCTTCCACATGGTTGGTCAATTCCTCTCTCGCAAGCACAATATATTGCCTCTTATCTATCCCTTTGGGCATGCTTACGAGGTTGACCACCCACTTGTAATGGATACAAGGAGGGTAAGTCGGATGTAATGGGTCTCTGTGCCTGACTGATGAATGTACTTGGCATGTAGCATAAGTGTCTACAAACCCTCTCACACTCACGTAAATCCCTGGCCATCAGTAAGCTTCCCTAATCTTCTCACATTTAGCATAGAATCCTTTGTGACCTGTCCATAAGGTTTGGTGCATCTCTCTCATTATCTTGCTCTAAAGACTCCTCAAACTCAGTACTCTCTGTGGACTCTTTACCTTGCCCTTAGCGTGTCACCAAATAAGTCCATCCATTAAGAAAAATTTGTAGGACTTTTTCCTGATGGATCTATACTTATTTGTGGACCAGCTTGGGGAAGGTTTTAGCATACTCAAATATCTTCCTATGTCTCTCCACTAACCTTTATACTCACTCTCACGAAACTACCCATATACATATACTAATGGATCATATCTCATCATATGTGTATCTCTTTCTACCTCATTATCATCATCAGAATCATCATCAAATTTCGCTCTTGAAAGCATATCAGCCATTGTATTCAACTTCCCACCTATGTGTATAAAGGCACGATTTATAAACTTTACATAAGAGATCCATCTAAGCATAGCAATGTCTGGAGATGAATTGTTTGCTATCATGTCAATCAATGGAAGATAATCGGTCTCAACTAACACATTTGCACCAATGAAATACTCTTTATCTGTCTTTAAAGCAGTCACTAGTCCCCAAAGCTCTTGCTTTATCTACGGATATTTTGTTTGAGTGTCATGCAAAATCTTATCACCAAAGCGCACTGCATATCTCTGCCCCTCATCATCATTCTGTTCTATGACCCAGCGTATACAGATGGGACTGGTATTAACAGTCAAAATGATAGGCATGTGACTTGAATAGTCAACAGGCTTCAAAATCGGGGCTTCAATTAGCAGCTTCTTCATTCTACATATCGCTCTCAACTATTTCTTTGTCCAAACAAACTTCTTTTTCTTTCTCAAAAGATCATATAAAGGGTTTGCAACGTGAGGGAAGTGCGGAATCCATATAACATAGAATACATAGGCTCCCAAAAACATCGTCACCTCACTGATATTATGACAAATCCTGCTAATGGCCTCATTTTTTTGTGGATATGGCTTGTGGCCATAGTGTCCACACAGATGTCCTACAATGAGGACCTCATCAACACCAAAAACAGACTTCTCTAAAGAAATCTCTCAAATATTTTCTCACAATCAGAAATATGATCACTAAGAAACTTTCTGCACCTAGAAGCATCTAAACTCTCATCTTTCACTCTTTCCTCACATCCCTTTATTGGAACGTCATCAATAAATTGCATAGTCATAGATGGTATAAAGTCTTATAAAACCAGGTTCATGGCATTCATCATGTGAGCCATATAATTTGTTGCTCCCTACGGCAATGTACACATGCGTACAAGGTCCAATGGAGACTTCATGGTCATAATATCTCTGCCCTCCATAGCCAACTAAAACTGGTCATACCCTGAATACAGATCACCCATAGAGTAGGTGGAATGCCCAGCAAATGCCTCAAAACTCATCAACTATGGGTCCTATCCCTATATTTCTAATTGTGACTTTATTCATAGGCTGCATATCTTGGATGAAACAAAGCTTCCCATTTTTCTTAGGCACTGTAAACCACCTATTCGAATATAGAGTCGAGGACCGTTCCAATATCCGCATGGAAATCGTTTCCTTTAGCAGCGTCATCAGCTCAGGCAAGTGAGCCTTAGGAACTCATATAGGCCAGATATTCCATGGTATATGTGGCACTATAAATATAATCATGGGAGGTAGTTGTTTTGGGTCTGCACACCCTATCTCATGTGGGAAAAGTACAAATACATTTTCATGTTTCTTGATGACTTCAATGAACTTCTTTTTCTCGTCATCTCTTAAGAAAGGTTTTTCTCCAAACTTTATCTCTTTAATGGTCTCATCAGTAAAATGATGCCCTATGAGCTCTCGTCGTCTCAACATAGGGCCATCTGACACTTGCAGATACTTCTCATGACTATCTTCTGGCAATGGCTGGGCTATAGGTTTCACTCTCTCATTAACAATCTTATACTTCGTGTTTCATTTACTTCATGTCCTCTCATGAACTCATCAATCATCCCATACTCTTGGATAGACTGAGCATAATGATTTTTGATTTCTCATTTCTCTCAATTGCCTGCTCAAGCTCTCCCAGAGTAGTCGAACTCCTCTCCAACTGGATCACATCCTCAATCCTCTCATGAGGTAAGACGATTCCTAAATCTTTATAGTGTTTTTCATGAAATTTTCTCAACTTATTTGAGACATTCTCTTTCTGTAAAAATAACAACTTAAATGCAGATGAATAAATGAAAAAACTCTCAGAACCATGTACAAAATCATGCGAGACATCAAACCAACTCCCATTGTTGTCTCGCTCAATAGTGGATCCTAATATAAATTTTCAGCAGCAGAAGCGCCATACTCTCGTACATGCATACAATCGTCATGATCATGAGAGTTAATGGGTCTCTTTCTTATATTCTTTCTGTTCCTACACTGATTTGGACACACTTCCATCACTTGCAAAGAATGAAGACCAAATCTAGAACGGGTTTGGGCATAGGCATATCCATCATCTATCACCTTAGTCTCCATTCGCATTTTAGCTATAAAGGGCTGTCCAAGGATGGCTTCATACGAACAATGGCCCTGGATGAAGAAGTGGAATTCCTCAGAATTGCCTCTTATTGTTACAGGCACAAAGGTGCATGATCCAAGCAGTGCTCTAGAGCCATTATCCGCTGTCCTCATCCTCCATCCATGGTCTTTATCTATTGGCCACCTAAAGTGATCATAAAGCCTCTTAGAAATCACATTTATTTCTGACCGTGAGTCAATCAAGGCCAAAGTAAAACATGAATCTTCATTGCTTCCTAATTTCACCTTCATTTAAGGTGTCCCTCTTGTGCAAAAGGTCCTGCTATACTCACTTTTTGTCCTTCTTATCTCATCATCAGGTGTAATAGGACCTAAAAAATTCTTATGGCTCCTTGCAACCTCATCGTCTTCTTCATCAGAAGTATCACTCTAGGCCACTGCTCCATTTGTCACTTGGGTATCTTTAGTTGCTTCTTCCATCTCCACGTCTTCAAGTAATGGAAACCTTTTCCTCTTTGTTAACTTAATAAAGTTGTCCTTGAATTCAGGCTTCACTATGGAGAAGACCTGCTCCAAGGACATGGTCACTTGGCTCCTTAGTAGAATTTCATTTAGTATCTCTCTTGCATCATTTTTCTTTTCCAACTCGGAAATCAGTACGGCCTTTGCGGTCTTCTTCTTCTCTTTATCTTTGTCTTGAATATTTTCTTGAATTTCATCAGTCTCCTGAATGGGCTCTGGTTCTTTCTCCTTCTCTTTAACTGGCTCTTGAATCTTACTTGGCCCAATTGACCTCTTTCCCTCTCTTATCTTCTTCTTCTTTACCTCTACCTGAGTAGCAACAAGCTCTTTAAATTGTATTTTCTTGTCAGACTCTTTAGCCTTCTATTCAGCTTCTTGACTTTGTTTCCTTGTAACTCTCCTCTCTGGCTCAGCCTCTTCATGGCCCTCATCCCTCTTCCTCTTTTCTTCTACATTGGCTATATGAGAATAGACGAAGAATTGATCAACAAGAGACTTCCAAGCAGTCTTCTGCATAATCGCATCCCTGGCTTTCACTAAAGCCTCTATAGAATAGTTTCTTTGAGGTCGAGGCCTAGGCTCATCTTCATCTCCCTCCTCTATTGGCTCTGGCTATGTTGCTGATGTGCTTGCATTATTACCTGATAGATTCTCATAAAGTTTCTTCATCCCCCCCTTCCGCCAATTCACAGGTAGAGGAAGGCGGGTTCTGAAGTCACAGTCTCTTATCTATATCTATTACCAATTGATGCTCCTTTGTTAGCTTAATCTCTTCACATGCATATGAGAAATGTTCTTGTACATTGCACCATACGCATCTCTTTGCCCCTCCAAACCCACCAATCACTCATCTCTCAAAAGGCCCTGTGTTTCTCTGAAATGTGAGCTGTACTGGTGGTGCAGGTATCTGTTCGGCAACATGCTGCACTGGAGGTGCAAGCTGAGGCATTACATAACCTTGCATATTTAGAATGGGCATAGTACTCCTTTATGTCATGTTTGCATAACTAGTACTTGCCTAAGGAGGAGTGGGGTCCTGATACCCCATAGAATAGACTTTATTATGAATGTTGGCCATTTCCTTTGACATTGACGCTTTCATTGACATCAAATTCTATATTTGTGGGCTAAAAATCTCAAGTTGTAGCTCTACTGGTGATCGCAAAGTGGATGCAACATTAGCAAAAGTTGATGCTGCAGGCACGTTCGGAATCGTTGGAAGCAGAGCTTCCCTAGGTGGTTATGGAGCTACTGCTACAGGTTTATCATATAATACCGCCTGGCGTAGCCTCATTTGGGAAACTGCTTCCACTTCTCTCTTCACTATGGCCTAGTCTTCTATCAACCCAAACCTCTTACCAAGCTCTTCTATCCTCCTCTCGACCTCAGTCCTCTCTTCAGGAGTTAAGATCTTAAGAAAGGAAATGACTAGGTCAGGCTTCAATGCATCCAAATCAACCTGGGGTAACTAGGCATATCTTCTTAAGAATTCATTCAATAGATGAGTCAGGGAAAATAGTGGGTTTCAGGGAGTCTACCCACTGGAGGAACCCTTCTCTGCTATGTTGGGAAAAATCTTTGAGATAAAACAGCTTATCTAATTCTTTCCTGAATTCGGTCTAGGGCTTTGCTATGTGCGTTGTAATAGATGCTAGGATAGACCCTGAAACTACCCGTGTGAAGTAATGTGCAAACACTTCTTCAGGTAGACCATAGATCCGTGCCTGTTCCTCAAATACATCTAGACATTCAGTCACACTCAGACCCATAAACTTTCCATTCTCTCTCAAAACCGCTTGGACTACACAAACCCCCTGCTTCTCTATCACTAATTCCTTGAATACTTCCTCCATTTCTCGTCTGTGGTCTGACCTAGAATGTAGAAAGAGGTCTAGTGTTAGTGGCTCTATTATCTCTCTTAGCTTAGAGTAGAGCTCAGAGAAGAAACTTAATGGGTCATGAGCCAAGAGGTGGAGGTTGGTCTAATGCTCTTTGCCTAAGCCAAATCTGGTCTAATTGCTCTCTCTTCAATTCCTAAAATTTCAATGTGTTTTTCATCTCTTTCTTATGATTTTTTTTGAATGTTTCTTATGTTCTTTGTGAACTAAGAAATCAACAAATCTGTTGATATATTTAGGTAGTGATGTGTGTGAACACTCTAGGACCGCCGGGGCACTTTTTTCCCTCTTTAGGAGGTTTTTTTCCCCCGTCTTGTATATACGCCTACTGCCCTAATGGGCTACTTATCTTTGTACATTCTCTAGTAATACATTCAGTCTTGTGTGTTGTGCTCCAAGCTTCTTCTTCTTCCTTGTGCTGTTCGCGTGCTTCCGCAGACGTCTAACTCCAACAATTGGTATCAGAGCAGGTCGTTGCTTCTTCTAGGGCACCGTCGACACTCCTCCGTTTGCAGTCTCAGATTCGCACAAAATTTGGTGAGCATACTCAGGGTGTTTCCGAGATCAAAACAGCTTCGCGATCTGAGCTCGTTTCGGCCTCCGAACGCACTATCGCAATGCTTGTGCAAGCTATTTCATCCTTTTGTGCCAAAGGTATATACCAGTTTCTGTTCGCCAGTTTAAGCGTCTCGAAGTCTGCTACAGGTCTAGCAGAACTCGTCTGGGCAGTTCTGTTCAACTTTTTGAGATACAGTCAATTTTCTACATCAAGGTATTTTAGTCACCGGCCATGGCTGAAAGCAATGATGTATTCCGTATGTTGGCTGTTGAGGATAAGTTGGATGGTACCAACTACCCATTATGGGCTTATATGATGTGACATGTACTGGTTGCAAAAGGATTGTGGAACATTGTGCAGGGTGTTAAAAGACGTCCTGTTACACCTCTAACGACAGGTACTGCAAATACAGGTGTTGGAGCTGATGAAGATGGTGTCGAAGATGATATTCCGCAGATTCCTATTCGTGCTGCTGTTTCTGTTGCACCTACTGCAGAGCAGATTCGTTGGGATGGTAGAGATGCCCAGGCACATGCATTGATAGCTTTGTCTGTCAAATGTGCCATTATTCCTCACATTCGCTCTTGCAAAACAGCAAAGGATGCTTGGGATACACTTACCACTTTGTACCAGGCTAGGAATGAGGCTCGTGCTGCTTACCTCCGAAAACAGTTGGAGAGTGAGCACATGAATGAAGGTGATTCGATGGACAGTTTTCTTACAAAGATCAAAGACCTGAAGGAACAATTGATTTCTGCTGATGAGGTTATACCAGATAGCTCACTTGTGCAGACCGTTCTGAATGGCCTTCCTGATTCATATCAGAGTTTTGCCTCTACTCTTCGATTGATGATGAAAGGCAATCCGAATGCCTTGTCATTTGAGGAATTAGTCTCTGTTCTATTGCAGGAAGATCAGTCCAGGCAGAACAAGTCCATTATGCGTGTTGCAGATCAAGCTTTCTTGGCTAGTCAGAAGGGCAAAGGAAAATGGAGCTCTTCTACTAGTAAGCAGAAATATGCAAATGCTGCACAATCGAAGAACCAGGATAAAGATGAGAAGAAATCAGAAAAGCTGAAATTGTTCTGCAAGTACTGTAAAGGAAATGATCATATTATAAAGAACTGTCCAAAACTGGCTGCTAAAGAGGCAAAGAAGAAAGAGGCTGGAATGGTTGTTGCAGAGGCCTCTACACCAAAAACAGAGTCTGCAAATCTTGTGCAGGAAGAAGAATGGGCATTTACTACTGTGTGCAGTTTTGACCCATCTTCTCATGATCAGTGCATGTCTGCAGTAGACTCAGATGTTTGGTACTTTGACAGTGGGGCGACCAAACATATTACCTCGCAGCGCAGTTTCTTCTCTTCACTCCAGCCAGCCCCTACAGGGAATACTATCACATGCGCCAATAACTCCTCTTATCCTGTTATGGGAGTTGGTAAGATCATTCTGACTACTACTGATGGTAGTTCTTTCACTTTATCAGATGCTTTATTTGTGCCAGGGATCAAAAAGAACCTGTTATCAGTTTTTGCATTAGCCAAGATTGGCTTGGTTGTGAAATTCGTTGATGACAGGTGTACAGTCCATGATCTCTCAAATGGCGATGTGATTATTGCTTCTGGCATTTTATGTCGTGGGCTGTATAAGCTCATAGACTATGAAAGATCTGTGAATGATTCGGCATGTGCAGTTCATGATTCTCAGGCTATGTCAGATGCAAAGCTTTGGCATGCACACTTTGGTCATCTGAATTTTGCTAGTTTGTTACGCCTGCAGAAATCTGAAATGGTGTCCTCTTTGCCCAAACTTGAGGCACCTGGAAAACATGTTTGTGGAGGCTGTATTTTGAGCAAAATGCAGCATTCTTCCTTTCCAAAAGATGGTTCAGTTCGGGCTATGCAGAAATTGCAGTGGTCCTATGTAGACACCCTCTTTTGGAAATTACCTTTACTTCGTGACTTTCATTGATGATTTTTCCAGGCATGCATGGGTATATCCACTCAAAGCAAAGTCCGAAGTGTTCATGTGCTTCAAACAGTTTTTGGTTTTGGCTAAAAATCTGTCAGCATGTAAAATGGGCACCCTCCGTTCTGATCGAGGGGGGGAATATATGTCTTCAGATTTTAATGCATTTCTGGCTGAACGTGGGATAAAACACCAGTGTACAATGCCGTATACACCTCAACAGAATGGAGTTGCTGAACGAAAGAACAGGTCACTCATGGAGATGGCGAGGTGCATGGTCAAAAGTCAGGCTTTACCACATAGTTTCTGGCTTGAGGCTGTCATGTGTGCAGCATATGTACTGAACAGGTGTCCCACCAAAGCGTTGCAGTCTATCACTCCATATGAGGCTTGGCATGACCGCAAGCCATCTGTTGCTCATCTGCGTGTTTTTGGTTGTTTGGCATATGCATTAGTGCCTGAACAGCATCGCAGAAAATTGGATGATAAGGCAGTAAAATGTATTTTTGTTGGGTACAGTTCTGAAAGTAAAGGCTATCGTCTGTATCATCCACAGACTAAACGCATTCTGGTTAGCCGTGATGTTGTCTTTGTGGAAGATGCTATTCAGCCATTGCTTTCATGTACTAAGGAGACATCTGTTAGCTCCAAAGACATGTATGATACTTTGATGCCTCTTTTTACAGGTGGAGAGGCTAGCGCTGGTCCTAATGAGGCAACTTCTCAGCCTTTGCAGGTTTCATATGATGATGCAGATCATTCCATTTCTGATGCAGATTTACATGATGCACTTGTTGATGAGAGAGCTGATATTGAACAGGCAAAAACTATGCCAAAATGGCTGGTGCAGACTTTGCGTGATAGTAAATTAGATGCACCTTTGTCATATCGTACTCGTTCAGGCTCTCATAGTACCTCCTTTGCATCAGATTGCTATGCTATGGCTGCATCTAGTCTCTGTGATGAGAATGAGCCTTTTTCTTTTGATGAAGCACAAAATTCAGAAAATTGGATGGCTGCTATGCAATCTGAATATGATGCTATAATGAAGAATGGTACATGGTCTTTATGTGACTTGCCTCCTAGCAAGAAGGCCATTGGCACTAAGTGAGTATACAAGCTGAAGCGTAAACCTGATGGTACAATTGACAGGTATAAGGCTAGGCTTGTTGCAAAGGGTTATGCGCAGGAAAGAGGCATTGATTTTGATGAGACCTTTGCACCTACATGCCGTATGACTACTGTTCGGAGCATTTGTGCACTTGCAGCCCATCATGGTTGGAATGTACATCAGTTGGACATTAAAACAGCATTTCTGAATGGTGACTCGCATGAAGAAGTTGTTACATGGCAGCCGTGTGCTACCATGCACAGGGGAGAGCGAGAGAGAACAGAACGGACGTCGCCATGTTTACTCGTGCAAGAAAGACAAGAACAAGAACCGCGCACATGCAATAGCAGAGAGAGAAGGAGTGAGCTGTGTCGTCATCGCCATTAGCTACGAACGCAAATGTTAACAGAAAGAGAATGAGAGAGATACGTGTCACCATAGCTATTCGATCAAGAACAACAAACTACAACAAATGCGTGAATCAAAAAGAAACCCTAAAGAACATAGAAACAAGAAAGACAAGAACTACTCAAAAGAAAGACGTCTGAAGCCATGAGTGGCGACGAAAATCAGAGAGAGTCTCATATTCATTAACCAAGTGCCTTTTTTATACAAAAAGATGTGGCCTTAAAGGCTCTTCCCACTCAACCTTTTCTCAACCCTTCAAATGGACCTTAGTACAAAATGTGCCCTTAACACTGGCATGCATGGTGGACTTGAACTTCCACATCCCTTGATAAGTGATAACCCCCTCACAAGATGAAAATTTACATGGGAACCATTTATAGGCTAGGAACCTTTATACAACATGTCATTCAACCAAAGGAATACCTCAATCTTGAAGAGTGTTTCAATCCGCGAGCCTCCACATCACTCATGCCCGAGGACACCGGTTCCATCACACTCACCAAGATCAAATACATCAAGTCAAGCCCTCACATCAAGGCCAACACATATCCAGACAAAGTCTAAAAATAAGATCCCAACCCATATATAATCTCCATGTACATCCTCATAATGCTAAAGTAATAGCACCGTTCTTGGAATAGAATAGTCCAACTCAATATTCATAACCAATGTAGTAGCAACATGTCAATCCAATTTTAAATATGCTCACATTATTATGCTCTACCCTCAATACTTGCAAACCAAAGTGCATGGTTAGACCATGGTATGGAATGCAAGTAAGGCTCATAACATGTCCAGAACTATAAGCAATGTGCAATGCAAAGCATAGTGCCTGGAACCAAATCCAAGGTATGCAAATACATTACACACAACTTATAGACTGCCCTCCTATATGCATATAAGGGAAGTATAGAAGTGGCTCAATTACATCATTTCATAAATCATAGATCTCATGTACCAAGTGAGTCATAGATGCGAAAAGATCATGGATGCCCAAGTCTCCAAAATTAACATCATCCCTAGGAGTTAAAATCTTTGCTTGTCTTCGGTTGGCACAAAATCCAAATGTAATGGAGATGATGAAGTAATAACGCAATGCATAACAGAATCAAGAACGTAATATCTTTTGCCATAAATAGTACATAGTATATGTTCCAAAAATACAACCTCGATAGTCAGATAACAAACGGCAACCAGAGTTGAAAGTAATATCATACCGCATCAATCAAAGAACACATACTATGCATGCATAAAAATCCGAGATGGCAGGATGACTATATTCAATTACATAGCATGCAGAAGAAACACTCAATGCCGCCCAAGGGAACACGAATACAAATAAGTGGCAGTATGGAAATAAATCCATTCATCTGGATTGGATCTGATAGATCATTCCCCTTCGCGTAGGAATGCCACCAATTAATTTAATAACATGTCCACCATGATCGAATCGAGTTGCGATGCAAGTGCATTTGCTTCCAGACAACAATTTCTGACAACTTTAAATGTGATGATACCAATGGCATTCTGAGCAATACGTTGGAATGTGCATCTCACGGTGGCTGCAGTATCGCTAAAAAAAAAAGCCTGCATCATCTCCTCCGTTGGTACGACAACACTGTGCCCCACCTGCCATGCTTTGCTGTGCAAATCCTAATGTACCAAAAGCAGTCACAGCATGCCAGAAATGGCAGCGAAGTCGTTGTTTGCAATACCTCCGACAGTTACTTCATGCCCGTCAGCTTCCATCCCCCCCCCCCCCCCCCCCGCCATCTGGAACACTAACTTTGCCCTCACGTTGTCTTTTTCCAGCACCATCAACAATGGAATCGCCATTTCAGGAGGTTTCGCTCGTGTCAATTGTGGCGCCTTGTCTAGTGAGCCAGCAACACTATCTCTGTCGCCATGAAGAGTCGCCTATTACGCCCCAACGTCAGAACAATCTTCCATCAACAACACCGAAGCGCAAACGGTCGACAAGTTCCATCCATCAGTTCTGCAATTATCGGAGCAGCAGCGCCAAATTATGCAAGGGAAGGGTCGTCGGTAGGGCGTGCGAGTGTTACAAGAATAGCACTAGGAAATCTACTGGAAGAAACAAGACTCCAGTTATAGGACACCGTACAGAAATACCAAGAGCAGCAGAGAGAAGCAAAGCAAGCAGTAGAAGAGTTACAAAGAACAAAAGAATCCTTAGACGATGTCAACAACATGCTGAAACACCAACTAAACAGAGAATCTAAATATCAGAAGGACTTAGCAAATGTCCGCAAAGAACGGGATGCTTACTACCAAACCATAGAATTCTAGACCCAACAGTTTGGAAGATTAGATAATCAGGTACGCAACCAGAAAGACAGAATCAATGAGATGCAGAAACAAATAACCGAAATGAAGACATCCCAGGACGCTGCATTATCCAACGAATTCTATTTAAAAGAGGCCTTCTTACAGACCCAGGCCGAAATTTTGTTAACCCTAGCCATAGCCATTAGCTCCGTTAGAACCGCCGCTCAGTTATTAGAACCCACTACTTTAGTTCAGATGATAGAAACCATTAAAAAGAAAATCACCCGAACATTTAGGCTCGCCCGTAATATGTATTTAGAAGGACTTGTAGCAGAACCATAGGAACCTGCGGGTTCGAGTCCACCGTGCGTGCCAGTGTTAGACGGCCAGTGTTAGATGGCCGCCGAACAAGGACAAATGTACTAGGACAGGTGTCTTAAATGTAAAAGAACCTTTCGGGAAACGCGCAGGTAACTAAAGATTCGCGCACCCTTGTAAAAAAATCTTCTATATAAGGAAATGAAAGAAGAGTGGCCGAGAGCCCGTTTGTGGGGAATTGTAAGTGTGCTGGTTATAGCTTGTAGAGCATTGGGAAGAGTGAGCTCTACTCGGTTCTGTTCTGTCTGTTCTGTGCTCCGTCTAGTCGTTTAATTGCACCATAGTGCAGAGTGCAGTAATCTCGTGTTACGAATCTGCTCGGTAATGGTTGAATGTGCCTCTGAGTGCTAATAAGTTGCAGTGTGTTACTTGTCAGTAGTATGCTGGACAAGGAATGTGGAAGTGTGGAAAGTAGTCCTGAACTGTTCGCGTGTTAACATTTTTTTGTAAGTGACCAAGATCGATGCACTAATCTACGTTCACTATTGATTCCGGTCACATGACGACTAGTATCTGTAATGGTTGAAGTGCGAATAGGTCATTGTTAAGTCTGTAACGAGTCGATTGTTGTCAAGACATTTGTTGCTTGTAGTTGGTATACGATGAGTCGTAATTCCAGTATATATATATATATATATATATGTATGTGTTTGGTATACCTGTCTGTTCTGAAGAAGTACATATTAGGTGATCTCTGTTCACTGAAGTAGAGTATTCTACTGGACATAAATCACCGGACTACTGCTTAGATCATCATAGCAGTACTAGTTCGGAAATTCTAAGTCCAGTACGACGAACAGTCATCGGTTGTGAAGAACTGCGTACGGAGCTAAGACGCTAGAAGTAATTATAATTGTGTAATAAGTTGGGAAAATAGTACAGGGCCTCTGTCTAACAGACCCCTACCACTCCCAAGGACCCATGTGGCTCAGAGGTAATTTACGGTTAGGAAAGATTCGGAAACGGCTGAACTTGAAGTAATTTGAGCCTGAAGTCGGAAGTTAACGATTAACGTTTAACAAAGTGTATGTTTTTCAGCCCCGTGGCTTTGTGCAGAAAGGGCATGAAAACCAGGTGTGCAGGTTAAAGAAGGCGTTATATGGTTTAAAGCAAGCACCACATGCTTGGTATGAGAAAATACATGCCTATCTGATTGCACATGGTTTTGAGAACAGTCCAACTGAAAGCACCTTATATGTTAAGCGTGCTAATGATGTGCTTTTGATCATTGTTGTCTATGTAGACGACATGCTCCTCACTGGTCCTCTTGAGAAGCATATTGTTGATTTCAAGGCTGATTTGCATGCCTCATTTGAGATGTCTGATTTGGGGCATTTGCATCACTATTTGGGCATTCAGTTTATGCAAGTTGATGGTGGAATGGCTTTGTGTCAAACAAAATATATTGACACATTATTGCAGCGTTTTGGCCTTGAAGACTGTAAGCCTATTGCCACTCCTATGGAGACAGGTTTACGATTGAGTCTTCATGATGCTGGAGATGCATTTGATGCTGTTCTCTATCAGCAGGCTGTTGGATGCTTGATTTACTTATGCATTACTCGGCCAGATATTCAGTTTGCTGTCTCACAGATGAGCAGGTTTATGCATTGCCCAAGAGTCACGCATTGGAAAGCGGTTAAGCGCATCTTTCGCTACTTGAGTGGTACTCGGCTACTTGGGTTGTTTTATCCCAAGGGGGGATCACTACCGCCAGATTTGCATGCTTTTTCTGACTCAGATTGGGCTGGTTGCTATGACACTCGTGTGTCCACCAGTGGTTTTTGCTTCATGCTTGGTAGCTCATGTATATCTTGGTTGAGCAAGAAGCAGCCTACTGTGGCCACTTCCAGTTGTGAGGCTGAGTATAGGGCAGCTTTCACAGTGACTGTTGAGTGTGTGTGGCTCAGACGCCTTATGGCTGATTTGGGTGTTGGCCAGTCTTCTGCCACCACCATCTTCACTGACAGTCAGAGCGCATTGGCAGTTGCGAGGAACCCTGTGTTCCATGCTCGCACTAAGCACATTGAGGTGCATTATCACTATGTCAGGGAGAGGTTCTCTGCTGGGGAGATCAGCTTGGCATATGTGCCCACGCAGGAGAACATTGCAGACCTTTTCACGAAGGCTCTGCCTAGGGAGAAGTTTGAAGCTTTCCGCAAAGCTTTGGGCTTACTTCCTTTTGTGGAGTGATTTCCACATAGCTCGGCAGTTCCTTATACATGAGTGCCAGCTCCTTGTTCACCGCATCACTCCCAGGGGGGATTTGTTGATATATTTAGGTAGTGATGTGTGTGAACACTCTAGGACCGCCGGGGCACTTTTTTCCCTCTTTAGGAGGTTTTTTTCCCCCGGCTTGTATATACGCCTATTGCCCTAATGGGCTACTTATCTTTGTACATTCTCTAGTAATACATTCAGTCTTGTGTGTTGTGCTCCAAGCTTCTTCTTCTTCCTTGTGCTGTTCGCGTGCTTCCGCATACGTCTAACTCCAACAAAATCCTAGTCTAAGCAGGAAAAAAATGTGCACAAGCGTATGCGGAGCAATGCAAAAAATCAAAACTTAGGCAATCAAAACAGTCTTTCTGTTTAAAGCATATGTGGAGCAATGCAAAAAATCACAGAACCTGAAATGCTGGTATGTGGTGTCTCTATCCGACGTCGGTTCCTATCTATCATTTCAAGGAGTGGGTGATGCATCGAGGATCACTGGGCAATTTCCTCCCTTCATGTTGGGTTCAGGTGTCAGGAAGGAGGCGAGGAAGGACAGAGTGGCAGGGGGTTGTATCAGGCCCCAATGTGGGTCGTTCTCCCTATTTGACGAGCGGCATCTATACACTGGGCACCTCGCCCTCAATATGGTGACTCATATCGCATGTCAAAGGCCTGTGCCTCCGAAGAGAAAGCGAATGGTCGTGCTAGTATGACCATAGGCATCGAGAATGAAAAAATCCAAATACCATGCTAAAACATAGAAGTCGCCCGATCGATGTGCAGACAAAGCTCAATAATACAATGTAAATGCAACTGAAGTCCTCCAATAAAATCTCAGTTATACAATGATTCCCGCTACAGTGCGGGTCAGTGATACAGCAAACCACTACAGTGTGGAATGGTGATAGAATATGCCACTGCTACAGTTCGGATTGGCCAAATATAACGTAGACTTTCCACTAGAGTGCGAGAAGGCACCCACGAGCCTCGACAGTCTTCAGAACTTTTCTTTTCTTCCGTCTTTGACCCAAGCTTTTCTTCAAGTCTTCACTTTGTTGTACTTTACTTCAAAATCCATAGAAATTTGGAGAGGTGTTCCACAAAAGAAAACCACGGGGGAAGGGGTCAAAAATGTCAATTAGCATACTAAAAATAATGAATCCTCTTCTTGAAAACAACATCCCTCTTTAATTCACCACTTTTAAGACATATGCTTCATGTTTTCATTTTATTTCTCATACACCCCAATGATCTCGTTCCTTGGATGAATTAGGATGGTGGGTCATCTTTCAACTCTTAAGAGCATCTCTCTCCAACACGTCCGTAAAGAATGCACTGTGCCGATCATGATTGTGAGACTTCAAAAATTCAAGAAGTTGATTTGTTGTGCTACAAAACATGTTTAATTCCATGAGGGTCCATCTCTGCCAACTCTAAATACTAAACTTCATATAATTCTATCCTTTACTTGAGGATGATCCCAAACTCTCTCTTTTTTCCCTCCATTTTCTCCCTTCTTCATTCTTTTTCTTCTTCCTCTATCCTCCTTTCCTTCTTTCTTTTTCCTTTTCTTTATTTCTTTCTTTTCTCTCTTGTGCCCTCCATTCCTTTTTTCTTTTGTCTCTTTCTTTATTTCTTCAATTTTTCCTTCCTTCTTCTTCTCTTCATTTTTCTTTACTTCTTTTTCTTTCATTTCCTTCGTTTTTCTCTTTCTTTCTTTCTTTCTTTCTTTCTTTTCTTTATTTATTTCTTTCTTTTTATTCGTTTTTCTCTACCCCCTCTCTCTCTACATCCTTGCCTCTCCGTGTGCGTATGTGCTTCCGATCCCTCTCTCTCTCTCTCTCTCCGTGTTTTTTGCAATGCCACCATATCTCTCTCTGTAGTGTGCGTCGACACCAACCATCGACTTGTTGCTTCTCTCTCTCTCTCTCTCTCTCTCTCTCTCTCTCTCTCTCTCTCCCTCTCTCTCTCCTAACAATCTATAGCACATGCTCCGCTGCTTCTCTGCCAACCATCAAGGTGCTCTCTCTCTCATGCGCTAATCTATAGCGCTGTCGAATTTTCCCATGCATCTCTCTCTCTCTCTCTTTGATGCCATATCTACACCATCATTCTCTCCCCACGCATACACACAGCAAACAGACTGATTCATGTAGAGCTATGTTTGCCAAGATTTCAAGTGTCAGATAGCAAGAAATAGAAGGCATCACTTTCTTGAAGGAATTTGGTGCCATCCATCTGCATACATCACAGTCTATACAGCTCTGGTCAACATAAGAGTCTCCCTCTACATTCTGAGGGTGGTCAGTGGTGAGTCCACTTTCCAAAAGAGCATCTAATATTAAGAGCTCTCCTGCATAGTCCTAGATAGAAGACATCAACGGGATTTCCAAGGGGCATAGAAACAAAGTGATCAGGAAGTCTCAATGTCATCTCTCTGTTTCTCCCTTAGACATGGTATCAATGCAAATGTAAAGCATGAGTGTGAATATGAATGAACAAGAGAGACGTATGAGGTTTAACTAGAGAGGCGTTCCACAGAAGAAAATCATGGGGACAACAAATGAGGCCAACCCCCTATTTATACGTTCCCTCCGTAGGACATCCTTCTAGATTTTTCTAACCTCCTCTCAAACTCTCTATTTTTGGACGGTCTCTTTTTTTATTTTTCATGAATTAAGGTTTTTGGTTTCACATTGGATGCTCATAAATTAATTATTTTCAAAGGTTTGACCTAGGGTAAATGCCAATTCTAAGGGTCCAATCTTGGGCTTCTCATGAGGAAAGTTAGGGTTAGCGTACAATTAAGTTCATGCATGTTAGATTAAGGGTTTATTTACAACCGGGCCCTAAAATCCAAGGGTTTTCAAGGATTCAGGTTAGCTTTTTGTGGGGTAGAACTCAGGTTTTTTAGGGGTTTTCAAGGGTAAAACCTAGGGGTTTATGGATCAGAAGTTAGCTTTTTACACAAAGAGGACTAATGTATATGCTTAACATGGTTTTGCATATCTCAATCAATCAAATCATCCAAAACATGCACAGATTATACCCCTTTCTCGGTCAAAACATCACACCAAAATCAACAACCAATGAAGTTTGAAAGAAAATGATGCACACTTCCCTGAGGGATTTCATCCCGACAATGCTTCACTTTATGGGCACCTCTACAACTAGAAAGCATAGTCACCCAATAATTAAGCTTCATAGAAAGAGGTTTCCATCAAGAATCCTCTCTTCTATTATAAACCTCACATGAGGTTACATGATTGGAAGGATGATGAGAACTAGAATCCATTTGAACACTTAGAGAAAGAGTAGTAAATGCTAAAAGTGGGAAACCGAGATTCACAAACGTTGTGAGTATTTACAGACAAAAAACCTTTGTACACGTGGAAGAGAAATGCAATCTTTTGATTTGATGTATCAACTGTGATCGAAACATCATTGAATTTTGTGAACCCAAAAATATTTTGTACCTTCAAAAGTCATTTCTCTATTGGAAATTTAAGGATTTTCATTGTGTCTTGTGCAAAAAAATATATTTTCTCATAATAAATAAAAAATTTGTACACTCAATTTAAGAAACTCTATCACTTAAGTGGCACTTTTAAGCATATTTCATTAAAAGAAGAATTTCATCATATGATTAAAAGAGACAAGAATGTTATATTCTTGTACACGTGGAAAGACCATGTTTGTCAATTTTCTTAATCCTTCATTAGCAAACGACCCTTTTTTGGGCATTTTTTTCCTAATGGATAGATAGATAGATATGTATGTCCATAGATAGATAGATAGATAGATAGATAGATAGATAGATAGATAGATAGATAGATAGATAGATAGATAGATAGAAAGATAGATAGATAGATAGATAGATAGATAGATAGATAGATAGATAGATAGAAAGGTTTGTTAATTGCTTGATTGATTGATTGATTGATTGATTGATAGATAGATAGATAGATAGGTTGATTAATTGATTGATTGATTGATTGATAGATTGATAGATAGATAGATAGATAGATAGATAGATAGATAGATAGAATGATCGATAGATAGATAGAATGATCGATAGAATGATCGATAGAATGATCGATAGATAGATAGATAGATAGATTGATAGATAGATAGATAGATAGATTGTTTGATTGATTGATTGATAGATAGATAGATAGATATAAATAGATAGATAGATAGATAAATAGATAGATAGATAGATAGATAAACAGATAGACAAATAGATAGATAGATAGACAACTAGCAAATTGTTGAACAAGACAAAGAAGAGGTCTTTGGAGAGACACATAATTTTCACTGCATATTAGGAAGTCTTTCCAATTATTTCATACACATAGGATTTTCTCAAAATATTATTTTTTAAATATCCTTCTTTTCTCTCTCCCAAAATGGGCGTTTTATGAAGAAAGTTTGACACTACAATATACCAAGGGTATACCGAGGTTCGGCATACCGACGGTCCGTGTCGGCGTTGGTAACACCTTTGGAAGATTTGGGAAAGTCTCTTAGCCTCGGAACAACTATGTTGGTATGAGCGTCGGTAAGTTACTGGAAATTACCGATGCTCATACCGATGCTCATACCGACACTCGGTTTTTAACCGGGCCCGGGAGCAAACATTCGACATTTTGGGTGTTTTGAACTTAGATCTTCTACTGTCGACTTTGCGCGCGTGAACAACAGATCTCTGTTTGTCACTGTTTCTCTCTTTCTCTCTCTCTCTCTCTCCTTCCCTCTCTCTCTCTCTCCCCCTCCCTTTCTCTCTCTCTCTCTCTCCCTCTCTCTCTCTAGAACTAAGCACACCTCTATCTTTCCAGATTGAAGTTTTGGTAAGTATATCTCACATAATGTAGCACTCTTCTTTCTTTCCTTATGTTTTTCTTTTCTAATATCTTCTCTTTAATTTTGCAAGAGATTTTGGATCAAGTCTTTGGAAATTCGACGAAAGACAACTTCAAGTGGATTTTGACGACCACAATTCAAACAATTACATCGATGTAAGTGATTGTTTTGTTTTCGATTGACATAGAGAGAGAGATACATACACACTCACATATGTATAAACACACAAATGCATATCCATACACACATACACAAATACACACATGCATATGCATACACACATACATATGCATATGCATACACAAAATGCATATGCATACACACATACATGCATATGCATACACACATACACTGCATACACACATACACAATGCATATGCATACACACATACACAATGCATATGCATACACACATGCATATACATACACATGCATATGCATATGCATATGCACACACATGCATATGCATATGCATACACACAATGCATATGCATACACACATATACACACACTCACATATGTATAAACACACACATGCATATCCATACACACATATACACATACACACATGCATACACACATGCATATGCATACCCACATACATGCATATGCATACACACATACACAATGCATACACACATACACAATTCATACACACATACACAATGCATATGCATACACACATGCATATGCATACACACATGCATATGCATACACACATGCATATGCATATGCATATGCATATGCATATGCGTATGCACACACATGCATATGCATATGCATACACACATGCATATGCATACAGATGCATATGCATATGCATACACACAATGCATATGCATACACACATATACACACACACTCTCACATATGTATAAACACACACATGCATATCCATACACACATACACACATACACACATGCATATGCATACACACATACATGCATATGCATACACACACACAATGCATACACACATACACAATGCATACACACACACAATGCATATGCATACACACATGCATATGCATACACACACATACACAGACACTCACATATGTATAAACAGACAAGGATTTATCTTTGATGCACTGGGTTATAATGATTGATCTAGAGATGCCCGAAAGGCCCTTAACATTCAAGGAGAGAATTAACATTTTTATTTTTTGTAGTGAGGACTTTTTTGCTCCGGTCTTCATATTGTTTTTTGCTCCGGACCTTTTTGCTCCACTCTTGAATTTTCCTCGAATGTCGAAGATGACTTACATACAACGAAAATGACACCTAAAATTTGCTTGGAGTTGAAAGTTTCATCATTTATATCACAAGATGATGATGAAAAAGAAGCTTGCAGTATAGATACATAACTGTATGGAATAATTAATTGGCAAAAGCATGTCGTGTGCGGAAACCTGATGGAGTCCCAGACTGATTAAAAATATCTTTAACTGTGGGAGCTGAGCTGTGTTCAGTATTATTGGATGATGGAGGCGTCTGCTCCGAAGACGTCGGACCTTGCATTGGAAAGAGTGGTTCTTGAGGCGGCGCTGGTGGCGACGCTGGTGGCATCTGATCTTGCTTTGCAGTGCGTGGCGGTTGAGGCGGTGGACTTTGCACTGGCGTTGGTGGCTGCAAACCTGACTTTTGGGTGGGTGGTCGTGGTGGAAGCGCTAGACTTTGCACTGGCCCTAGCGCTCTTAAAGTTCCCAAAAATATTTTCACTACCAGTTATTCTGATTATTCCCAAACTTTACTATGAAACAGAATAGTGAATGAGTGACACTTACATGGAAGGCAACTCGTTGCATCAGAGGAGGGATGCAGGTTACACTGCTTGATCATTAGCGCGATGCGTGTTCGGTTGGGATCTACTCCGCTCGGCGATTTAAGGTAATCCACGTAATTACACATGCAACTCGCATCCGGCAATCTAAACATATTGTCAAATGCGGGGCAGCAGGTGAAATTGAGAAGCTCTTCGTTCGGCGATGTTAAATCGTTGAAGCATGACAGTATCCATGGATTCACCACACCGACACATGCCACGGATAAACATGGAGTCGAGGCTGACTCTGATGAAGCTACCTAAAATGAAGAACTTATTTCAATTTCAGGTTGCCATGAATGAAGAAATCGGACAAGTGATGAAGACGATGGCTATGACTTACGCATTCCTGAATAACGGAGGATCGCCACAAGTTCCCAAAAATATTTTCATTACCAGTTATTCTGATTATTCGCAAACTCTACTATGAAACAGAATAGTAAATTTGTGACACTTACATAGAAGGCAACTTGTTGCAGCGGAGGAGGGATGGAGGTTACACTGCTTGATCTTTACTGCAATACGTGTTCGGTTAAGATCTATTCCGCTCGGCGATTTGATGTAATCGAGGTAATTACACATGCAACTCGCCTCCGGCAGTGTAAATAAACTGTCGAATGCTCGGCAGCAGGCGATATTGAGAGGCCCTTTCGTTCGGCGATGTTACATCGTTTACGCATGACTCTATCCATGGATTCACCACATGCCGAGGAAAAATTCGGAGTTGAGGCTGCCTCTGATAAAGCTACCAAAAATGAAGAACTAATTTCAATTTCAGGCTGACATGAATGAACAAATCCGTCAAGTGATGAGGACGATGGCTATTACTTACGCATTCCTGAAAAAAGCAGGATCGCCACAAACCCTACGGAAATAACAGTAAACTTGAGGTATTCTATGACTCCCATCATCGTATACGAAGGACTCGACATAATCAACCGGATTTGAGAAGCAGATAGATAATGCCGTAGGCTATAAATAACGAATGTAGCGACGTCCGTGTGTGTAATGCCTAGACATTCTGTGTGCCGATGGCAGTCATTTCCATCATACAGCTGTATCACAGAAAGAGAGAGAGAGAGAGAGAGAGAGAGAGTTGCATATCCAAATTAAAAATTTCCGGGCTTCTTTCGATGTAAAGGCCAGAAAAAAAAGAGTAGGAACTCTGATGTTAAGAATTCGCGAGTCAGCGGCCCTCACACAGAGAGAGAGAGAGAGAGAGAGAGAGAGAGAGAGAGAGAGAGAGAGAGATTCTGTATGCGTACCGGTGGTTTGAATGAGAGAGATTTCTATTGCTGTTGATTTATAAAGTGCTGCAAATACTATTGAATCCTTTTTACATTCTTTACCACATTATCGGATTGCTCACCTTCAATATGAAAATCTAGCTTTCCCTTTGATTTTTCAACCTCCCTTTGTATCTTCCTCTTCTTAGATAAATTCAATTTCCTCCCTACTTTCACCGGTCCTGCTGATCTTCCAATTTGTAACTCTCATATCCGACTCTCTTGCCTGCTGAGTTTTATCAATTGTTGAACATGCTTCCTATAATGTGTAGCTTGCCTTACATAGTGTACTATATATTTCTTGCTGATCAGTATCAAACTTAGATATGTGCCACTACTGATCATATTGTTTTACTTGCTTTCCATCCTAGAGTGTCATATCTCCTTTTAATAATGACACAATATCATTGTTGTCACTTTTTTGCACATGCTGAAATATTACTCTGAAAAATACACATAGTACACTATTTGTCCGTGCTTTCCTTTTATTTGGTGAAAGAATTTCACCATGCAATCCTTCGTACACCCAATGAGCCCAACTTAATTTTTCTCCTTTTTGTGTCCACCATAATGGTGCAAAATTTTCTTGGACATGTAATCAAACTTAATAATAAAGCAGAGTCTTTCTAGTTATAGTTTCAATTGTTTTGGTCAATTCTTTTGGTTTGGCATAATTAACATTTTTGAGCATGGAGTACTGCCTTCCCCCTTCTCTCGACCCAAGCTCCTTCCTTAATGCCTACTCTCAATAGTCAGAATGATCTTACCAACTCCCATGAGAGGATAAGAGGCACATGTGATAGTATTCCTGTAGGGGCACGCTCGAGTGAAGTGAACAAACTACGCTCTGAGGTAATATGTTTGGTTATCCCATTATCAAAGTACCAAACATCTAAGTCTACTGCAGATATACATTGTTTACGAGAAGATGAGCTGGAATTGCACAGAGTACTAAACATTCTTCATTCTACACTAGATTAGCATAATTTGTTTTTAGTGTAGAGGCCTCTGCAACAACCATTCTAGTCTCTTTTTTCTTTGTCTCTTTTGCAGCCAATTTTGGATAATTCTTTATGACATGATCATTTGCTTTAGAGTACTTCCAAAACAATTTCTACTTTTTTGTTTCCTTGTCCTCTTTGTCATCGTTCCTTGATTGTGCACAATTGGCAGATTTATGCTTACTAGTAGAAGAGCTCCATTTACCTTTTCCCTTGTGACTATCCAAGAACGCTTGATCTACAACATACATAATGTACCTATTCTATCTAGACTGATCTTCCTGCAACAGAATAGAGACTAACTCCTCAAATGTTAAGGCATTTGGATTTTCTTTCATCATCAAACGAAGAGTGGAAGCAAAACTTTGATATGAATCAGGAAGACCATCTAGAATAGTCTACACAAGTGAACTGTCAGGCAAGACTTCATCAACAAAAATCAACTGTTCCTTCAAACCTTTGATCTTTGGCAGAAAACTGTCCACGTAATCACCTTCATTCATATGCTCACTGTCCAACTATTTTTTGAGGTAAGCAACACGAGCCCCACTGCTTGCCTCGTATAAAGTGGTAAGTGTATCCCAAGCATCCTTAGTTGTTTTGCAAGAGCAAATGTGAGGAATAATGGCATGTTTGATAGAAAAGGCTATCAATGCATGTGCCTGTGCATCTCTTTCATCCCAACAAATTTGCTCTACAGTAGGTGCAGTAGAAACAACAGCACAAACAAGAATCTCCAAAATATCACCATCTTTGACACCATTTGCATCAGCTTTAGTACCTATATTTGCAGGTGTAATAGGAGGTTTTCCAACACTCTGCACAATATTCCACGATCCTTTTGTGACCAATACATGATCCATCATATAAGCCCATTGTGGGTAATTGGTACCGTCCAACTTATCCTCAATTGCCAACATATGAAATACATCATCACTTTCAGCCATGGCCACTAACTAAAATACCTTGATGTAGAAAATTGATTGTATCTCAAAACGTTGAACAAAACTACCCATTCAAGTTATGTTGAACATGTAGCAAACTTTTAGATACTTATACTGGTGAACTAAAACCTATATATATCTTTGGCACAAAAAGATGAAATATCTTGGACAAGCAATGTGATAGTGTATTTGGAGGCCAAAACAAGCTCAGATCGTGATTCCGACACCACATAACAAAGCTATTTTGATCTCCTAATCACCTTGAATATGTATACCAAATTTCATGCAATTTTGAGATTGTGATCGAAGGGGTGTCGACAATGCCCTAGATGAAGCGGCAACCTACTCTAATACCAATTGTTGGAGTTTGAGGTCTGCGGAAGCATGGGAACAACACATGAAAGAAGAAGAAGCTTGGCACACAACACATAATACTGAATGTATTACCACCAAAATTTACAAAGATAAGTAACCCATTGGGGAAATAGGTGTATACCTTATTCCCTGATAAATAATGTCTAAAATTATTCACAACATACACCATTCCCAAGGTTTCTCTTTCTATCAGAGGATAATTTTTTTCTGTTGATGATAATACTCAACTTGCATAATAAATTGGCTTGAACCACCCTTTCATCTTTTCTACCATTAAAAATTTCCCTACCACTACACTAGAGCATCAACCAACATGTGGCAAGGTAATGATTAATATGGTGGTTGAAAAATTGATGCAACAACTACCATCTTCTTTAATAATTAAAATGCTTTTTCTTGCAGCTTTGCCCAAACAAAAGGAACATCCTTCTTGGTCAAATGCATCAATGGCATAGAAATATTAGTTAAATACCTGAGGTATTGAGCGTGCCATCTAATATGTCCTACCAATCTCATTACTTCTTTTACATTACTTGGAGATTTTGCTATTTGAATGGCTTCCAGCTTCTTTACATCTATTTCCATTCCTTGAATGGATATTACATGATCTAATAAAAATCCACACTTGACTACAATGACACTTTTTTACATATTGAACACCAATCTATGTTTTTTGCATCTTTCAAAAGATAACTTCAGATGTAGAAAACGCAAGTTATTTTTGCTAAACATGAAGAAATCATCAACAAAAAAATTCCTATAAATAAATTTCAAAAACCTAATGTGACACATAATGAAAGGAAGGTGGTCCATTCTTCAGTCCAAAGCTGATCACTATAAAACATATGCAACAAATTCTATAATAAATTATGTTTTATGTTGGTCCTCTTTAGCAACACTAATTTGATTATACCTTGAAAAATCATCAAGAAAACTAACCATTTCATGACTAGCTATTGAATCAAGTATTGCATCACAAATGGCATAGGAAAAGGATGTGTTATAGCTGCTGCATTGAGTTTCCTATAATCCACACATATTGTCATCTTGCCATTCTTCTTAGGCACTACAATTATTGGCGACAACCATGTTACCTGATTCACATGCTTAACAAGCCCACCTTCCAACAATTTATCTATTCCCTCCTTGTTCTATTTTGCAAAATTTGGATTCATTTTGTATCCTTGTTGAACTACTAGTACTACATCCATTTTTAAATTAATTCGATGTTGATGTAATTCCAGGTCAATACCATTTACCTATGAATATAGCCATGCAAAGACATCCATATACTCTTTTAGTAACATAATTAGATCCTCCAAAAATTGGCCTTTCGGATTCATGGTAACTTTTACTACCATTGGTTCATCTTTCATGCCCAAATTGAGTTCTTGTAGATCATCCTCTTTAACTCTATTAGATATTTCATAATTCTTCTTATAAATCTTCTTTGCTATCTCATTAGCATCCCTTTCTTCTTTATCCATTCTCTCCTTAGCTAAAATCTCATATTTTTCCTCAAGAAATTTTTTGAGTTTTGAACCCTCTCTTTTTTTGACCTCGCACTATCTCAACAATTTACTTCATCAAAATTTTCTCCTACTGCAATATACTCTCGACATCCACTTTGAATAGGAAAAATTCTTCATTTCATGCATTGGTATCGCTACCTTTTTTCTACCTTTAGCTATTACCACCACATTCAAGCCCCAATCCTACTTAAGTTTATCAATCTTGAACTACAACCTACCGAGAAACATTTCATAAGATGCTAATTCCGACATCCAAATCATCACAAAGTTTACCAAAAAAACCATACGTTCAACTTCTATTTCTTGCTTTTTTAGAATCCCTAAGGGTTGTAACCTTGTTTGATTAGCCATTTTGACTTAACATGGAGCTAGAGCTAACTCTCTTACCCTCATCTTTTTGTAAATCCTTTCAGGTAAGATGCTTACACCTGATCCACCATCTAATAGTACTTCGTCAAACATTATATCCTCATATTGATCCTTAATAATAAGTACAACAAAATCCACATCCGTCGGATCAATATTGTTAATATTTGAAAGCACATTATGACCATGTCTAATATTTGATTGTTGGCCCTAAAGCTTGCTTAATGTGGTAACTAGAGAAAATACGTGATCTAATGAAAATTGTAAAGGAGCATTAATAAGTAGCTCAAACTAATCATTGCTTGTATCCTTGTTGATCCTCTTGTTATCTTGCTTTCATCGAGGAGCCGACCAATTTTGACTCTCTAAGACAAGTACTTATTGCTTCTCCTGATTTTTTTGAATCCTTTTTTGCACTTGCTCTCAGATTCCTTTTTGCTCCTTCCAATCTATTGGTCGTTTTTGTTTTGATCTTGTTATTGCTAAGACTTAAATCGCATTTGATGTTTGAACATTGACTACAATCACAAGTCCATTCTTTCTTTTTTTGTACTTAAGTTGCATGCATCTATTCAATCTGCTCCTTATCAATAGATTCAATTATGATCACATTGGCTTGGGTTGCTAGTTGTTTTTGTTGTTGTGCATGCACTTGTTGATTGGCTTGATTATATCTCAACATTGACACTCTTATTTCTTTCCTATGCTTTATCCACAATCGAAACTTTAGTCATATCCAATGATCTATTGTAGATCAATATACACACGACATTATTGTTGGTGATCTACCATCTTGATTTTCTTGACCCCTCGATTGTAGTCTTCCAGGTCTTTTTCTTTGAAATCCCCCTCGTCCCACTACTTGATTGCCCACAATGTTGGAGTTCAAGGTTTGCAGAAGCATGCAAACAACACAAGGAAGAAGAACAAGCTTGGAGCACAACCCAAAATACTAAATGTATTACCACTAGAATGTACAAAGAAAGTAACCCATTACGGATATAGGCTTATATACAAACCGGGGGAAAAAACCTCCTAAAGAGGGAAAAACATGCCCTAGTGGTCCTAATGTGTTCACACATATCACTACATGAATATATCAACAAATCTCACCTAGGCATGATGCAATGAACAAGGAGCTTGCACTCATGTATAAGGAAGTGCCAAGCTATGTGGAATCAATACACAAAAGGAAGAAAGCCCAAAGATTTGCGGATAGCTTCAAACTTCTCCCTAGGTAGGGCCTTCATGAAAAGGTCTACAATCTTCTCATGTGTGGGCACATATGCCAAGCTGATCTCTCCAGCAGAGAACCTCTCCCTAATATAATGATAATGCACCTCAATGTGATTAGTGTGAGCATGGAACAATGGGTTCCTCGCAATTGCCAATGCACTCTAACTGTCAGTGAAAATGGTGGTGGCAGAAGACTGACCAACACCCAAATTAGCCATAACGCATCTGAGCCACACACACTCAAGAGTCATTGTGAAAGCTACCCTATACTTAGCCTCACAACTAGAAGTGGCCACAGTAGGCTGCTTCTTGCTCAACAAAGATATGCATGAGCTACGAAGCATGAAGGAAAAACCACTAGTGGACACATGAGTGTTAAAGCAACCAGCCCAATCATAGTCAAATAAGCATGTAAATTTGGCGATAGTGATCCCCCTTGGGATAAAACAATCCAAGTAGTCGGGTACCACTCAAGTAGCGAAAGATGGGCTTCACTACTTTCCAATGCTTACACATAGGCAATGCATAAACCTACTCATCTATGAGACAACAAATTGAATATGTAGCCGAGTAATGCATAATTAAATCAAGCATCCAATGGGTAGCTGATAGAGAACAACATCAAATGCATCTCCAACATAATGAAGACTTAATCGTAAACCTGTATCCATAGGAGTGGCAATAAGTTTGCAGACTTCAAGGCCAAACACTGCAATAATGTGTCAATATATTTCATTTGACACAAATCTATTCCACCATTAACATTCATAAACTAAATGCCCAAATAATGATGCAAGTGCCCCAAATCAGACATCTCAAATGAGGCATGCAAATGAGCCTTAAACTCAGTAATATGCTTCTCATGAGGACTAGTGAGCAGCATGTCATCAACATACACAACAATGATTAGAAGCACATCATTAGCATGCTTAACATGTAAGGTGCTCTTAGTTGAAATATTCTCAAACCATGTGCAATCAGATAGGCATGCATCTTTTCATACCAAGCATGTGGTACTTGCTTTAAACCATATAATGCGTTCTTTAACCTGCACACCTAGTTTTCATGCCCTTTTTGCACAAAGCCACGGGTCTAAAAAACATACACTTCTTCGTGCAAGTCACCATTGAGAAATGTAGTTTTAATGTCCAACTGATGTAAATTCTAACCAAGATGAGATGTAAGTGCACATATGCTATCAACAGTAGTCATTCCACATGTAGCTGCAAAGGTCTCATCAAAAGCAATGCCTCTTTCCTATGCATAACCCTTGCAACAAGCCTAGCCTTTATACTTGTCAACTGTTTGATAAAGTTACACTATAGCTTGTATATAGATTTAGTGCCAATGGCCTTCTTGCTAGGAGGTCACATAAAGACCAGGTACCATTTTTCATGATAGCATCATATTAGATTGCATTGCACACATCCAATGTTTAGAATTTTGTGCTTCATCAAATGAAATAGGCTCAGTCTCATGATAGAGGCTAGTGTTGGAGAAGATGATGGATAGTCTTCAGAGATGAAGTGGTGTTGCTTGATTCTGCTTCACACCTGCCAAGGATGATTGTTGGAGACTAGAGTGGGCCTCTTTAGCTAGCTAATGATCATAAATAATCATATATGATGTTTGGAATATGATCCACTAATCAATCGATCAAAACAGATAGGTAGGAGTTCATGCAAGACCAAAAAACTTGCTATTCTTATCTCTACACTTGTTCCATGTTTTGAATAGCTCTCTTAGCAGAGCAGCAATTAGCTTAAATCCTTCTAGGAAACTCTACTTAGCTTAGATAGCTACCAATCATGAGTGATTTCATCAAAAAAATCACACTGAGAATGATGTTTAGCAAATCAGAGAACCTTCGCGATAATTAAGAGGTGCATGAGTCAATAGACTAGGGAGTAAAGATGTGTTTATATCTCATGATCCATAGAGACAATGATAATGAGACTTTGTTCATATACTAGACAGTATCTTGAATCCGCCACGCTTTAAAGCATGACAAATGATCAATCATACACCGACAACAAGCTCTTAGAAAATCATTGTTTTGATGGTCATAGTAGATAAGTGAAATGAGAACATAATGATAATATGTATACTATATCCTATACAAATACGTTAGTGGCAATCATATATTGCTCAATGTGTGAGAAGTGAATGCGCTATGCGATGAGCTCCCATTCACAATAGATCTCCTTCACAATGATCGCATAGAGTCGAGATATCATGCGCGTCATTTGATCCTCTTTTTATATCTCTGTTTTGAGCCAATCATTTTGAATTCAAATTCAAAACGTTCTACTTAAAAGTGAATCCTAAAGTATAGGATATTCTCTCAACAATCAACTACCAAATAAATCGTGATTTAAAGATTCCTAACTCCACATGATTGTAAAACACTTTTACAAAGGTAAATGTGCAAGACTTTTACAAGAGGTTGATCATATAGAGTCTCATATGAGTTATGCCAATAAATCAAGTATGTGGACTTGGTTTCTTTTTCACCAACAACTCCCTCTCAAGCCTAACATGTTTGGTCTTCATTCTTCCTTGATTTTTTGCAAACCAATCATCAATTTGAATCTATTCAACTTGGTTCCATCCAAAGACTTTGTGAGTATATCTGCACATTGTAAATGAGTTGATACATAGGATAGTTGAATATTCTTGCTAAGACATTTCTCCCTTACATAATGATAGTGCACTTCAATGTGCTTAGTCCTTGCATGATATACAAGATTAGCAACCAAATGAAGTGAAGTAGTGTTGTCTCCAACGATTATTGGAGTATAAGAGTGTAACCCCAAATCTGCATAGAGTTGCTTGAGCCACATAGCTTCTTGAGTTGCATTTGCCAAATCTCTATATTATACTTCTGTAGATGATAAGGCCACAATTGGTTGCTTCTTAGATGACCATGATATAATCTTTGAACCTACAAAAGATAGATTACTGGGGTGCTCCTCCTATCGTCCTTGGATCCAGCGCAATCTACATCAGAATACATCTTTATGTCTAAATCGTAAGTGAAGGGATAAAACAACCCTTCATTTATGGTACCCTTTAGATACTTAAGCACGCTTTTGGTAGCTTCCATGTGATGCTTCCTTGCTACATGCATAAAACTCACTCAATGTACTTACTCCATAATCCATGTCTACTCTTGTTATGGTAGCATAGTTGAGGCTCCCTACAAGCTTTTGGTAACCTCTAACATCCTCAAGCAGTTCTCCTTCATGAGAACTAACTTTATGGTTGCGTTTCATGGGTGTACCTACAATTTTGGTATTCTCCTTCTTGAACTTTACCAACATATGATGTATATACTTTCTCTGAGTAATAAATATACTAGAATCTGTGTACACAAGCTCTAAGCCAGGAAAGTATATTAACAAACCAAGATCACTTATGTTGAATTCTTCCATTAGTTTAGTCTTAACCTGATTGATGCCATTAGCATCATTCCCTGTAATGATAATGTCATCCATATACACACATAAGTAGATAAGTTGATCTCTTCCTCTTTATAAACAAAGAAGAGTCTTTCTTGCTAGCCACAAAACTTTGATCTTGCAAATAAGTAACAAGCCTATGGTTCCAAGCTCTAGGAACTTGATTTAGGCCATAGAATGCCTTCCTCAGCTTGCATACAAAACTTGATTTATCTTTATCTTCAAATCCTAGTGGTTGTGCCATATACACTTCTTCTGATATCCATCAATTTAACAATGCATTCTTGACATCTAACTGATATAGATTCCAGTTCTTAGAAGCAACAATATTTACCAAAACCCTAATCTTGGCATCTTTTCCATAGGTGAAAAGGTTTCTTCATAGTCCACTCCATGATTTTGAGCAAACCCCTTTGCTACTAGTCTTGCCTTGTACTTGTTTATAGAACCATTTGAGTTCTTTTTTATTTTATATATCCACTTGGATCCTATTACTTTCATGCTTGGCCTCTTTGGAACCAAGTCCCAAGTATGGTTTTCTTGAAGTGCTTCTTCTTCTTGCTTCTTCAAATGAAGAAGGTTCTATCATAGAGTCTTTAGTGATATACACAGAATGCTTGATGACTAATGATGTATCAAAGCCATACCTTATGGTCTTTTACTCTCCATTTCAGATCTCCTGAGTGCCTAGTTGGAGGACTCTGGTATGTCTTCCAATTGCTTGAATTTAGTCTTGCCTCTTGACTTCCAAGCCTTAAAGTCAATATTCTCTTCATCCTCTGAATTAATATCTTCTAGTAATTGTTGCTCTTCTTGAGTGAGAGTTGGAAAGTCATTTTCCTAATCATAAAGTAACTTGACTTTCTTGCAATCATCTTCAAACCATGATATATTTTCATCAAACACTACATCCCTACTAACTATAAATGCTTTGTTAGTGGGATTGTATAGCCTATAGCCCTTCTAGTTTTGATCATGCCCAATGAATATACATTTTTCAGCTTTAGGGTCAAGCTCCCTCTAATCTATGAGGGAATGTGTGCATAAGCAATGCACCCAAATATCTTGCAATGGTCCAAAGAGGGTCTCCTGCCGTTCCATGCTTCATAGGGTTTCATTCCATCCAAGGATTTGGATGGAAGCCTATTAACCAAGTAAGAAAATGTGGAAACAACCTCTTTCATAGGTAATTAGGTAGCTTGTTCTCATTCAACATTGACCTGGAAGCTTTTTCAACTATTAACCTCTTCCTTCTTTCTTCTACTCCATTCAATTCAAGAGTATATCTTGTGTTTACTTCCCTCTTTATGCCTCTATCCTATAAAAATCAATCATGTGAAAAATACCAACTCCATCACATCTAATCCTCTTCAACCTTCTATTTGTTTGCTTCTCAACTAGTGCCAAATACGTTTTGAAGCATGTAAATACTTCCTCCTTATGCTTCATGAAATAAAGGATTTTACATGCAACAATAACTATGAGAGCCCTTATAGTTGTCATCTTTGCCACATGACTATAAGTCTCATCATAATCTATACCATATGTCTGAGCATACCCTTTCACAACAAGTCTAGCTTTATATTAAGACACACTTTCATCTGCATGCCTCTTTGTCTTGTAGACCCATTTGCATCCAATGATTTTCTGATTATTTGGTTTAGGAACCAAATCCCAAGTCTCATTTTCCATCAATGCATCATACTCCTACTACATAGCTTTCTCCGAATTTTCCTTACCTTTTGCCTCTTCATATGTAGAAGGGTCTTCCTCTGCTTTCACCATATGAGCATAATAGTGGTTAAAAATGAAGTATCATAGCTATACCTTGTAGGTTGCCATTTGTGCCTTGATGATCTTCTGAGTTCTCCACTTCTTGAAGTTTCTGGTTCATCACATCCTAGATCAAACCTTGGAATTTCTTCAAATTCAACTAATGCTTCATTGTTCTCTTCTTCATCAAATATTTGAACCTTTGATTTACATTTCTTCTTGTTCAATGTCTCTTCATCACCTGCATTAATATTAATTGTACCTATATACCAAGTACCTTGCTCATCAAATGTAACATCCTTTGACATGGAATTGCTTTGTGGATGGATTCCACAATCTATGACCCATCTGCTTATCATCATAACCAATGAACACATACTTTTGAGCTTTAGGTTCCAATTTATGCCTTAACTGAGATGGCACATATGGATAAACCAAACATCCAAATGCTTTGCAATGATCTAACGTAGGTCTCCTACCCCACCATGCTTCATATGGTGTCATACCCTGCAAAGCTTTACATGGTAGCCTATTAACCAAGTATGTGGCTGTATTTGCAGCCTCAGCCCACAAATAATTAGGAAAATTTTTCTCTTTCATCATTGACTTTAAAACTCAACAAGAGTTCTATTCCTCCTTTCTGCTACACCATTTTGTTGAGGAGAGTACCTGCAAGTAACTTCCCTTTTTATATCTCCATTCCATAATTAATCAATAAAGTCATTAGAGAAATACTCTACCCTCCATGTGACATTGGTCTCTTCAATTTTTGCCCTGTGATTCTTTCTGCATACACATGATAATGTTTAAATGTATTTAGCACCTCTATTTTTTGATCACATATATAGTGATCCACCTGGTAGCATCATCAACATAAATCACATAATAACTTGAACCATTAATGCTAAATTCCTTTGATGGTCCTTACACATCTGTATGTACCAACTCAAGCTTCTCTTAATACATGAAACCATGCTTACTATATGATTTCTTGTGAGCCTTACTTAATTGGCATGCTTCACATCTATATGTCATGTGTTGACTAGCAACATTAGGTAATCCATGCATTGAACCATTGTTAATCATACCTTTAATATCTCTTTCATTGAAATGTCTAAGCCCTTTATGCTAAAGATCTAAACTCAAAGATCTTATGTCCTCCATAGGTGCACAAGGCATGACCAACATTGCCTTGAATCTTCAACGTGAATAGCCTTCCTTCTTTCTTTCCTGAAACAATTTGTTTATACCCATTGCTAGGGTCTTCCACAAAAACTCCATCATTAGTGAACCTTACTTCATAACCTTTCTCTACAATTTGCCCTACACTTATCAGATTCTTTGGAGTTGTAGGAACATACAAGACCTTACTTTGAAGAGTACTCCCATCCTTGGCCTTTAGTGATCCAATGGACTTCAAATTGTGCTTTGTGTTATCACCTATTTGAACTACATGATTACTCACCTTATTCTCCAAATCAATCATCAAAGCTATGTTGCCACTCAAGTGATTGCTACACCCTGAGTCCATGTAGAAGACTCTTTGATCTTCACTTTGTCATTCACAATTTGCATTCATAATTAAGGTTGAATCCTCTTTTTGAACTAGAGCATAGTTGTAGTAGGTATTATTGTAGGATTGAATTTGAAAGCCTCTACCTCCATTTCTTCCAAAGTAACATCTACCTATGAAATTACCTCTCTGATTTCTATTACCTCTTCCTCTTGAATTAAATTTTTTATTATATCCTCCACCATTTTGATTATTATGCCACCACAAATCTAGCAAGCTTTGACACCATCTTTATTGCTTCAGCCTCTTCCTCTTCCTTTGCCACCTTCTCTTCCTCTTAGGAAGTTAGCTTGACTAGTAGTGCCTTCATCTTCATTCAATTATTGCTTGCCTTTGTTAATCTTATTCTTGTCCTTTGAATACATTACTTGACCTTTACTTTTATCAACACCACCTTTGACATCTTGCTCAAAGGTTAGCATATGTCCTAGCAATTGATTCAAATCAGGAGTGAAATGATCCAGTGACAATTCAATGGATAGAATGAATGGCTTCCACTTCTCATCTCCTCTCAAACCTATCAGATTTTATCTTAACAATTTGTCTTCTTCAATCTTCATCAACTACTCCTAATTCATCTGCAATGTCCTTCATTCTTGCTACATAATCAGAAATGGATTGAGAAGCCTTCTTCTTGAATGTGGTGAAACTTTGCCCATAAAGATGCCTTCCTTGACTTTGTAGTGTTTTGGAAATGCTCCTCCAAATCATTCCATATGTCACTTGCACTCTCAAGTCTTCTAATGTAAGGTAGCAAGTAATCATTGACTCCCATGTAGATAATGCTCGTTGCTTGAGCATCCTTCTTCATCCAACTCTTCAAATCTGAGAGCTCTTCTCTAGTTGGAACACTAGGATCTCTAAATTCTGGTTTTCTTCTTCACCTGTGATATATCCTATCAGTTCTTTGCTCATAAGATGAGCTTCCATTCTCATTGCCCAAGCAAAATATTTTTCTCTATCCAATTTCTCTATCTGAAGAGAATCTCCCATCCTTTCTTCACCTGTGCAATAAATTCTACAAGCTTTGTGAATAAAAAATGTACCTTCACTTGCATGTAGTTCCTTTTGATCTTCTTGATAGATTTAGGTCTCCTTCTCTAGCTTTCACTTCAAACTTTCACCTTTTGAATCTTCAAAGATTAAATTTGTATATCTGTAACAGTTAGGGTCCTCCTTCTTCAAACTGATAACTACTACTTTGATACCACTCATCGAGAGTGTTAATCTCCAAAATAACAAGTTATCCTTGATGTTAGAGCACTCTATATCAAGAAAAACGCAAACATCAACCCATTTTGGAAGACCAATGCCAAATTATCAAACTTGGAACTAACTATGAAGAACCTGATTACTCAGAAAAGTCTGCTACACTTAACTCACTCATTAACTAATCAAATGTGTAATGGTTTCAATGAAACGTTGCACAAGGTGTCTCCTAATGTTTTGGCACCTTCTCCAAGTAAAATATTTCCAAAATATTCAGTACATCTTGAGATTTGCTTCAAACAATGTGCCTATGTCTGAAACTATTCTTTTGTGTAGTTGACTTTGACACCTGCAACTTCTAATGCATGATTCTTCCAAACTAAACGCCATTATTCAAATTCTTTTAGCTACAAGTATATTACCTTTCAACTTAAAGAATGAGTGCTTACATGCTCAAAACTTTACACTGTAGAGGGGGATCTGATCAAAACATTGACCACCAGGATTGTGCCTGTCTCTATCTTCACTTCTTCACATTTACACATGTAAATGTTCCTACTTACAATTCTCTCAACATGATTACAATTAAACTCTAAAACCTTGTACAAAGGTCACTCAACTATAGAATTAGACTTCTACAAAGGCATTCATGAAGAAGATTGTTGAGGGTTCCAGAGGGTCAACACAACATCTAAGTAAAGAGCAAATCAGTATTACTCACTTCTCCATTTGCACTGGTCTTCATTCACAGAGATTCCACCGGAATCATTTGAACGTTCACCATAATTTTTCCATTCCGGTAACTTTCCGATAATTTTTACCGATTTCAGAATTACGCAGTCACATTCCAGATTTACACATTTCGAAGATTAACAAATTTCTTACACACTCATAGACACACAAGTCTCAATGCGCTAGTGTGCAGATAATTTGAATCTCTCTATTTACTTAGCGGAAATAGAAGATTACAAACAAGAACTCTTGTCTTGTAGACATTTCTGTTTCTTTCTTAGATTCACTTAACGCCGCGATTACAGCTTTGTAAGTCTTAGAACTTCATAAATCATACTTGATTACACCAACGATTTCATCAATCACAGCGTGTATTATGATTCCTACAGAACCTCTTTTTCCGGTCCTCCAAAATCCTTGTCAACCGAGCTTCTTCTCTTTACGCTTGTCGCGCGCCTTCCTTTTGTAACGTCCTCTTTCCTTCTCACGACATGTCCCTTTTTATCTCCACATAACCGTCTTTTTCTTTTTATTTTATTAAAATCCAATACACCAAAAAGATATATCTAACTAGATAATATCCACGTTTAACCATTTTTCAGATTTCAAATTAATCATTCATCTTCCAGATTTCGCTGCCTTCAACACCTGGCACATCGCGGTGGTAATTCTGTCAAAAATTAGACTTGAATTTAACAATCCCTTGATCATATAAAATTATTTCCTGTGACTGTTTGAAAATATGCACTTCTTCCACTTCACTCTTCCGATTCTGCAAACTATTGACATCCTCCTCTGCACCATCCTACTTTTCCTGAAAGTCTGCATCAATAATAAACTGTTGCTTCTCAATTAATATGTCCAACTTTTCTTCTAACTTCCTTTGCAACAACTGTTCTTGCAATTCCTTATTTATCTGTATCTGTTCTTCAATTTGCTTCTCTTGCTTTGTAATTACACATACTAAATCTTTTTCATACTTTGACACAAAGCATGTCTGGACCTGTTCATGCTGAATTTTAAACATACTGAGCCAACGACTTTGGAAAACATTCCAAATGTCCTGAACATACTTATGGAGTTGCTGCTTCAATAATCCTATATCCGACCTTGTCATTAATGTAGCATCTAACTCCACATCTTCATCTTTTAACATCTACTTTTCCAACTCCTGCAAAACTTGTATTCTCGAATGAAGAATCACCTGTTCCTTCTGCAAAGTAGCATTACGTACTAAAAAATCCATCATCTCTTTTTGAATTTGTACTTGCACAGACTCCTGCCACTCTTCAAATTCATGCATAGACCGCTTTATACTAGACAACTCCATCACATATTGCATCTTGTCCTTTTGCAATTCCTCCAACATTCGTACCTTCTCATCCAACGCTTCCCGAAGTGTTTTAGCCTTCTTCTGTAAAGATTGATAATCATCCACATTAATAAGTACTTTTGTCTGCTCGTGCTTAGACAATCTTTCCTCTTGCAAAACTAAAAAATCAACCTCTTCTTCATTCATGGTACATCATAATCTGTAGTGTTAATTGATTGATGCGTAACATCCTTCAACATTTTCTCACCTACTGCTTGCAGCTGTTCCTCCAATCTTCTCTTTTTAGGCAACTTAAAAAGTGTTCCGAGTGCTTTCAGATGATCAACACCATGTGGCACCTGCAACAAAATATCCTCCTGTATCCCTGCTTCTCTACATCAGGTTGAATCATCTGAATAACCAGTTTCAGCTCTTGTGCAGTATAACCTGCACGGAGAAGATCTTCACACGTCTCTGAAGGTCTATCCATTACTTCTTTCACTGCTAGCTGTTCCTCTTCTCTACTCATCAACTCGTGACCATGAAGCTTTATCTCCTTGGGCCATACTATCTTCTCACCATCGACTAGCTGCACGAATTCAAATAATGTGGCTAAATATGCTGATAGCCTACTATTTGATTGCGTTTTATGCCTATCACCAACAAATATCTCACTATGCAGGTGATCATACACCCAATGAGCCCAACTTACTTTTCCACCTGCCTCTGCATAAGCCAAAGGTGCAAAATTCTCTTTGGACATATAATCATATTTGAGAATAAAACACAACCTTTCCAAATACCATTTTAACTGCTCCCTTCGAACATAACTTGCGTTCTTCATCATGTAATACTGTCGTCCCCCTTCTCTGGGTCCAAAATCTTTCTTCAAGGCCTCCTCCGAACACTTTGGGATGACTACATCATCGTACATAGGCAATTGAAATAATTCTGCAACTAATTCCGGTGAAAATTTTACCTGAAGTGCTAACTGACCCTTCGTTTTCCGAATGATTTCCAGCTGGCTCTTTGCATAATAATTGCATCTCCAGCGCACCCACGACAACGTAGCGAACTGAAATAACCCAATCCTTCTGAGCCAATTCTCATTTAGAGAATATTGTGTATCAACTTCCACTTTAAAGTCTGTGAATGGCTCCATAAGCGTTTGCACAAACTTAGTCATTGCAGATGGCGTCGATATTTCCTCTTCATCCTCCTGTAATGAACTATTACTTTCCTCCGTAGCAGTTTCTTCCTTTCACATTACAACTTCTCTCTTTTGCCTACGTCCTCTCATGACTCCTGATTCAGACACCAACACAGAAGACGCAGGAGAAGGCATTATCTTGGAAGCCTTTAAATAGAACTAAAAATATCCGTTCCACAAGTGCGAATGCTTGAACTGCCACTGACTGCAATGATGGACGTACTTACGCACGTAACACTTCATACAACACAATAAATGAGCACTTCAAGAATAAGAAATTGATATTTAAATTCCCAATACTACATTTTGTAATGCAAAAACTTCCAATCATACAATTCTGACAAATTGTATTTTGCAAGATAATAATTGATTGAATACTAGATTTCTTTTCATATTCCCCTCGATGTCTCTGCTCCTTATAGGTCTGCTGACTTGTAATACGTAGTATACTTATTTCCAACACCTCATTACTTGCAGACCCGGAATATCCCTTAGTTTGTACACCCTGATCCAGTAACGCTTCCTTATCAATCTTTGGCCTTGGGCTAACCCCTAGCACACCGTTGAACGGAAACTGTAGAGAGAGTCCCCATTGTAATCGTAAAAACTTACTTAATGTAGTTTTGGACCAACACGAGTTCAAAAAACACTTTACCACAGATAAAAATGTAGAGAAATAAACTCTTTTACTGCGATGATCACAAACATTGCTGAAGTGAAGTTCTGGATTATGGACGACTTGCACCACATTAGCGGATAACCAGTCCAAATGTGTCGGTTTCCCTTGAAATAAGTTTAGCCTAAATCTATTTACTGGTTTGTCCATCCATGTACCAAACACATCAGCTACTCGAAAAGTGCCTTGACCCAAATCCTGCACAATCCGATATGGGCCCCTGTATCTCAATGTAAGCTTTTCTGGATGGGGTCCTAGCTTAGAATTATACACCATCACCCAATCACCTTCTTTAAATAATTTAAACTTCACATTCTGATTTACCCATGCTTGTCTCTGCCTTTGAATCACCTCCGTAATATATGCGCTTATGAAACGATCCTCCTCAATTTGTAAAGATAATTTTACTCCTGTGTTTAAACCGATAGCTCAGGTGACATCTTCTCTACCGTATAATCCGCAAACTTGGAACTACAAACTTCCATAGGTTACTACCGCCTCCAATCCATATACCAATCGGAAAGGTGTCATACCTGTTGTCACTTTAAATGATGTTCTGAATGACCCACAAAGCTGAGTCAAGAAACAAATCCCAATTTTTTTGATTTTCATGCACTAATTTTTTAAGAATACGCATTAAAATTTTATTCGTACTTTCTAGCTGCCCATTCGCTTGAGGATGATAGGCTGTAGTTTTTTTTATGCAAGATTAAATGAATCCTTGTTAACTCTGAAATCACCTTATTCAGGAAATGAGTACCTCTATCACTCACCAACTCAATCGGACACCCAAACCTGGTCATAATATTATGATAAGGAAATTTCGCCACACTTGCTTCCTTATTATCCTTCAATGCCACTGCTTCCACCCATTTCGTAAATAATCAGTTGCCACCAATATATATCTATTAGCCCGCTGAGTGGTAGGTTTAATTGGACCCCACAAAATCCATGCCCCATTTTTGAAAGGATCCAGTGGTAATACCTTCTTGCCTGTAATATCCCCTGACAAATGACCTCCTGCTGAACCTGAATGTGCTTCCTGTAAGACAGCTGGTTGTTCAAAATCTGGTACACACCTCCTTATAACCTGATCCACCCCCTTCTTGTATAATGCCCCTACTATAACCAAATACGGCCTACTTTTAAGAGCAAACTTCCTCCTCTGATCAGGTATAAAATACTGTGGTAATGCACCCTCTGTCAGGAAAATTAATAACTGATCATACCACGAATTTGCCTGTACCACTTGTTCCGTAAACAAGTCAGCATCCAGAAATACATCAAGTGCACCGGTGGGTGTTTGTCCTGATTCCAATCGACTAAAATAATCTGCCATCGCACGCTCTTTCCCTGGAGTATGCACAATCACAAGATCAAATTCCTGTAACAAAAGCATCCACCTGGCTAATCGGCCTGTTAATAAGGGCTTCTTGATTAAATAAAGCAAGGCCTGATGATCCACATGAAAAACCACTTTATTGCCCAACAAATAATGTCTAAACTTGTTAAGGGCATATACCATTGCCAAAGCTTCCCTTTCCGTTACGGATAATTTCTTTCAGCTGCAGCCAATACTCTACTGGCATAATAGACAGGTCTATACCATCCTTTGTCTTTCTGCTGCATCAAAACTGCTCCTACGGCCACATCTGATGCATCAAAAAATATGTGAAATGGCACTGACCAATCGGGTGGTTGCAAAATTGGTGCTACCGACACCATCCTTTTTTAACAATTGAAATGCTTTCTCTTGAGCATCTTCCCACATCAACGGAACATCCCTTCTTGGTCAAATGCTGTCAGCGGTAAGGAAATGTTTGCTAAATATCTTAAGTATCGGGAATGCCACTTAATTTGACCCACAAACCGCATTACTTCTTTAACGTTGATCGGTGCTTTAGCTGTACTTATAGCTTCAATTTTCTTAATATCAATAGCCATCCCTGCTTGTGATATAACACGGCCCAATAAATACCACTTCTGACCGCAATCACACTTTTAAACGGATTCAATACCATCCTAAACTACCGACATCTTTCAAAACATGCTTTCAGATGTAGCAAGTGCTTAATCATTTCACCAAAGATCGAAAAATCGTTGACAAATACTTGCATAAAGTCCTGTAAATAAGGTTCAAACACTTTATGCGCCACATAATTGAACGATGGCGGTCCATTCTTCAAGCCAAAACTCATGATGGTAAACACATAAGCGCCAAATTTTGTAATAAATGATGTTTTATGCTGATCCTCCTCCACCACACTAATCTGATTATAACGGAAAAAATCCATCCAAAAAGCTATACATTTCATGGCCTGCTACTGCATCCAACACTGCATCACAAAACGGCATAGGAAACGGATTTGTAACCGTTGCCGCATTTAACTTTCTATAATCAACACAAATTCTGAGCTTCCCATTCTTTTGGGGACCACTATGATGGGAGATAGCCAAGTCACCTGATTCACCGGTTTGATGGGAGAAATTGTTCTGCAAGTACTGTAAAGGAAATGATCATATTATAAAGAACTGTCCAAAACTGGCTGCTAAAGAGGCAAAGAAGAAAGAGGCTGGAATGGTTGTTGCAGAGGCCTCTACACCAAAAACAGAGTCTGCAAATCTTGTGCAGGAAGAAGAATGAGCGTTTACTACTGTCTGCAGTTTTGACCCATCTTCTCATGATCAGTGCATGTCTGCAGTAGACTCAGATGTTTGGTACTTTGACAGTCGGGCGACCAAACATATTACTCGCAGCGCAGTTTCTTCTCTTCACTCGAGCATGCCCCTACAGGGAATACTGTCACATGCGCCAATAACTCCTCTTATCCTGTTATGGGAGTTGGTAAGATCATTCTGACTACTACTGATGGTAGTTCTTTCACTTTATCAGATGCTTTATTTGTGCCAGGGATCAAAAAGAAACCTGTTATCAGTTTCTGCATTAGCCAAGATTGGCTTGGTTGTGAAATTCGTGATGACAGGTGTACAGTCCATGATCTCTCAAATGGCGATGTGATTATTGCTTCTAGCATTTTATGTCATGGGCTGTATAAGCTCATAGAATATGAAAGATCTGTGAATGATTCGGCATGTGCAGTTCATGATTCTCAGGCTATGTCAGATGCAAAGCTTTGGCATGCACGCTTTGGTCATCTGAATTTTGCTAGTTTGTTACGCCTGCAGAAATCTGAAATGGTTTCCTCTTTGCCCAAACTTGAGGCACCTGGAAAACATGTTTGTGAAGGCTGTATTTTGGGCAAAATGCAGCATTCTTCCTTTCCAAAAGATGGTTCAGTTCTGGCTATGCAGAAATTGCAGTGGTCCTATGTAGACACCCTCTTTTGGAAATTACCTTTACTTCGTGACTTTCATTGATGATTTTTCCAGGCATGCATGGGTATATCCACTCAAAGCAAAGTCCGAAGTGTTCATGTGCTTCAAACAGTTTTTGGTTTTGGCTGAAAATCTGTCAGCATGTAAAATGGGCACCCTCCGTTCTGATCGAGGGGGGGAATATATGTCTTCAGATTTAATGCATTTTCTAGCTGAACGTGGGATAAAACACCAGTGTACAGTGTCGTATACACCTCAACAGAATGGAGTTGCTGAACGAAAGAACAGGTCACTCATGGAGATGGCGAGGTGCATGGTCAAAAGTCAGGCTTTACCACATAGTTTCTGGCTTGAGGCTGTCATGTGTGCAGCATATGTACTGAACAGGTGTCCCACCAAAGCGTTGCAGTCTATCACTCCATATGAGGCTTGGCATGACCGCAAGCCATCTGTTGCTCATCTGCGTGTTTTTGGTTGTTTGGCATATGCATTAGTGCCTGAACAACATCGCAAAAAAATTGGATGATAAGGCAGTAAAATGTATTTTTGTTGGGTACAGTTCTGAAAGTAAAGGCTATCGTCTGTATCATCCACAGACTAAACGCATTCTGGTTAGCCGTGATGTTGTCTTTGTGGAAGATGCTATTCAGCCATTGCTTTCATGTACTAAGGAGACATCTGTTAGCTCCAAAGACATGTATGATACTTTGATGCCTCTTTTTACAGGTGGAGAGGCTAGCGCTGGTCCTAATGAGGTAACTTCTCAGCCTTTGCAGGTTTCATATGATGATGCAGATCATTCCATTTCTGATGCAGATTTACATGATGCACTTGTTGATGAGAGAGCTGATATTGAACAGGCAAAAACTATGCCAAAATGGCTGGTGCAGACTTTGCGTGATAGCAAATTAGATGCACCTTTGTCATATCGTACTCGTTCAGGCTCTCATAGTACCTCCTTTGCATCAGATTGCTATGCTATGGCTGCATCTAGTCTCTGTGATGAGAATGAGCCTTTTTCTTTTGAGGAAGCACAAAATTCAGAAAATTGGATGGCTGCTATGCAATCTGAATATGATGCTATAATGAAGAATGGTACATGGTCTTTATGTGACTTGCCTCCTAGCAAGAAGGCCATTGGCACTAAGTGGGTATACAAGCTGAAGCGTAAACCTGATGGTACAGTTGACAGGTATAAGGCTAGGCTTGTTGCAAAGGGTTATGCGCAGGAAAGAGGCATTGATTTTGATGAGACCTTTGCACCTACATGCCGTATGACTATTGTTCGGAGCATTTGTGCACTTGCAGCCCATCATGGTTGGAATGTACATCAGTTGGACATTAAAACAGCATTTCTGAATGGTGACTCGCATGAAGAAGTTGTTACATGGCAGCCGTGTGCTACCATGCACAGGGGAGAGCGAGAGAGAACAGAACAGACGTCGCCATGTTTACTCGTGCAAGAAAGACAAGAACAAGAACCGCGCACATGCAATAGCAGAGAGAGAAGGAGTGAGCTGTGTCGTCATCGCCATTAGCTACGAACACAAATGTTAACAGAAAGAGAATGAGAGAGATACGTGTCACCATAGCTATTCGATCAAGAACAACAAACTACAACAAATGCGTGAATCAAAAAGAAACCCTAAAGAACATAGAAACAAGAAAGACAAGAACTACTCAAAAGAAAGACGTCTGAAGCCATGAGTGGCGACGAAAATCAGAGAGAGTCTCATATTCAGTAACCAAGTGCCTTTTTTATACAAAAAGATGTGGCCTTAAAGGCTCTTCCCACTCAACCTTTTCTCAACCCTTCAAATGGACCTTAGTACAATAAATGCAAATGTGCCCTTAACACTGGCATGCATGGTGGACTTGAACTTCCACATCCCTTGATAAGTGATAACCCCCTCACAAGATGAAAATTTACATGGGAACCATTTATAGGCTGGGAACCTTTATACAACATGTCATTCAACCAAAGGAATACCTCAATCTTGAAGAGTGTTTCAATCCGCGAGCCTCCACATCACTCATGCCCGAGGACACCGGTTCCATCACACTCACCAAGATCAAATACATCAAGTCAAGCCCTCACATCAAGGCCAACACATATCCAAACAAAGTCTAAAAATAAGATCCCAACCCATATATAATCTCCATGTACATCCTCATAATGCTAAAGTAATAGCACCGTTCTTGGAATAGAATAGTCCAACTCAATATTCATAACCAATGTACTAGCAACATGTCAATCCAATTTTAAATATGCTCACATTATTATGCTCTACCCTCAATACTTGCAAACCAAAGTGCATGGTTAGACCATGGTATGGAATGCAAGTAAGGCTCATAACATGTCCAGAACTATAAGCAATGTGCAATGCAAAGCATAGTGCCTGGAACCAAATCCAAGGTATGCAAATACATTACACACAACTTATAGACTGCCCTCCTATATGCATATAAGGGAAGTATAGAAGTGGCTCAATTACATCATTTCATAAATCATAGATCTCATGTACCAAGTGAGTCATAGATGCGAAAAGATCATGGATGCCCAAGTCTCCAAAATTAACATCATCCCTAGCAGTTAAAATCTTTGCTTGTCTTCGGTTGGCAAAAAATCCAAATGTAATGGAGATGATGAAGTAATAACGCAATGCATAACAGAATCAAGAACGTAATATCTTTTGCCATAAATAGTACATAGTATATGTTCCAAAAATACAACCTCGATAGTCAGATAACAAACGGCAACCAGAGTTGAAAGTAATATCATACCGCATCAATCAAAGAACACATACTATGCATGCATAAAAATCCGAGATGGCAGGATGACTATATTCAATTACATAGCATGCAGAAGAAACACTCAATGCCGCCCAAGGGAACACGAATACAAATAAGTGGTAGTATGGAAATAAATCCATTCATCTGGATTGGATCTGACAGATCATTCCCCTTCGCGTAGGAATGCCACCAATTAATTTAATAACATGTCCACCATGATCGAATCGAGTTGCGATGCAAGTGCATTTGCTTCCAGACAACAATTTTTGACAACTTTAAATGTGATGATACCAATGGCATTCTGAGCAATACGTTGGAATGTGCATCTCACGGTGGCTGCAGTATCGCTAAAAAAAAAAAGCCTGCATCATCTCCTCCGTTGGTACGACAACACTGTGCCCCACCTGCCATGCTTTGCTGTGCAAATCCCAATGTACCAAAAGCAGTCACAACATGCCAGAAATGGCAGCGAAGTCGTTGTTTGCAATACCTCCGACAGTTACTTCATGCCCGTCAGCTTCCATCCCCCCCCCGCCATCGGGAACACTAACTTTGCCCTCGCGTTGTCTTTTTCCAGCACCATCAACAATGGAATCGCCATTTCAGGAGGTTTCGCTCGTGTCAGTTGTGGCGCCTTGTCTAGTGAGCCAGCAACACTATCTCTGTCGCCATGAAGAGTCGCCTATTACGCCCCAACGTCAGAACAACCTTCCATCAACAACACCGAAGCGCAAACGGTCGACAAGTTCCATCCATCAGTTCTGCAATTATCGGAGCAGCAGCGCCAAATTATGCAAGGGAAGGGTCGTCGGTAGGGCGTGCGAGTGTTACAAGAATAGCACTAGGAAATCTACTGGAAGAAACAAGACTCCAGTTATAGGACACCGTACAGAAATACCAAGAGCAGCAGAGAGAAGCAAAGCAAGCAGTAGAAGAGTTACAAAGAACAAAAGAATCCTTAGACAATGTCAACAACATGCTGAAACACCAACTAAACAGAGAATCTAAATATCAGAAGGACTTAGCAAATGTCCGCAAAGAACGGGATGCTTACTACCAAACCATAGAATTCCAGACCCAACAGTTTGGAAGATTAGATAATCAGGTACGCAACCAGAAAGACAGAATCAATGAGATGCAGAAACAAATAACCGAAATGAAGACATCCCAGGATGTTGCATTATCCAACGAATTCTATTTAAAAGAGGCCTTCTTACAGACCCAGGCCGAAATTTTGTTAACCCAAGCCATAGCCATTAGCTCCGTTAGAACCGCCGCTCAGTTATTAGAACCCACTACTTTAGTTCAGATGATAGAAACCATTAAAAAGAAAATCACCCGAACATTTAGGCTCGCCCGCAATATGTATTTAGAAGGACTTGTAGCAGAACCATAGGAACCTGCGGGTTCGAGTCCACCGTGCGTGCCAGTGTTAGACGGCCAGTGTTAGACGGCCGCCGAACAAGGACAAATGTACTAGGACAGGTGTCTTAAATGTAAAAGAACCTTTCAGGAAACGTGCAGGTAACTAAAGATTCGCGCACCCTTGTAAAAAAATCTTCTATATAAGGAAATGAAAGAAGAGTGGCCGAGAGCCCGTTTGTGGGGAATTGTAAGTGTGCTGGTTGTAGCTTGTAGAGCATTGGGAAGAGTGAGCTCTACTCGGTTCTGTTCTGTCTGTTCTGTGCTCCGTCTAGTCGTTTAATTGCACCATAGTGAAGAGTGCAGTAATCTCGTGTTACGAATCTGCTCGGTAATGGTTGAATGTGCCTCTGAGTGCTAATAAGTTGCAGTGTGTTACTTGTCAGTAGTATGCTGGACAAGGAATGTGGAAGTGTGGAAAGTAGTCCCGAACTGTTCGCGTGTTAACATTTTTTTGTAAGTGACCAAGATCGATGCACTAATCTACGTTCACTATTGATTCCGGTCACATGACGACTAGTATCTGTAATGGTTGAAGTGCGAATAGGTCATTGTTAAGTCTGTAACGAGTCGATTGTTGTCAAGACATTTGTTGCTTGTAGTTGGTATACGATGAGTCGTAATTCCAGTATATATATATATATATGTATGTGTTTGGTATACCTGTCTGTTCTGAAGAAGTACATATTAGGTGATCTCTGTTCACTGAAGTAGAGTATTCTGCTGGACATAAATCACCGGACTACTGCTTAGATCATCATAGCAGTACTAGTTCGGAAATTCTAAGTCCAGTACGACGAACAGTCATCGGTTGTGAAGAACTGCGTACGGAGCTAAGACGCTAGAAGTAATTATAATTGTGTAATAAGTTGGGAAAATAGTACAGGGCCTCTGTCTAACAGACCCCTACCACTCCCAAGGACCCACGTGGCTCAGAGGTAATTTACGGTTAGGAAAGATTCGGAAACGGCTGAACTTGAAATAATTTGAGCCTGAAGTCGGAAGTTAACGATTAACGTTTAACAAAGTGTATGTTTTTCAGCCCCGTGGCTTTGTGCAGAAAGGGCATGAAAACCAGGTGTGCAGGTTAAAGAAGGCGTTATATGGTTTAAAGCAAGCACCACATGCTTGGTATGAGAAAATACATGCCTATCTGATTGCACATGGTTTTGAGAACAGTCCAACTGAAAGCACCTTATATGTTAAGCGTGCTAATGATGTGCTTTTGATCATTGTTGTCTATGTAGATGACATGCTCCTCACTGGTCCTCTTGAGAAGCATATTGCTGATTTCAAGGCTGATTTGCATGCCTCATTTGAGATGTCTGATTTGGGGCATTTGCATCACTATTTGGGCATTCAGTTTATGCAAGTTGATGGTGGAATGGCTTTGTGTCAAACAAAATATATTGACACATTATTGCAGCGTTTTGGCCTTGAAGACTGTAAGCCTATTGCCACTCCTATGGAGACAGGTTTACGATTGAGTCTTCATGATGCTAGAGATGCATTTGATGCTGTTCTCTATCAGCACGCTGTTGGATGCTTGATTTACTTATGCATTACTCGGCCAGATATTCAGTTTGCTGTCTCACAGATGAGCAGGTTTATGCATTGCCCAGGAGTCACGCATTGGAAAGCGGTTAAGCGCATCTTTCGCTACTTGAGTGGTACTCGGCTACTTGGGTTGTTTTATCCCAAGGGGGGATCACTACCGCCAGATTTGCATGCTTTTTCTGACTCAGATTGGGCTGGTTGCTATGACACTCGTGTGTCCACCAGTGGTTTTTGCTTCATGCTTGGTAGCTCATGTATATCTTGGTTGAGCAAGAAGCAGCCTACTGTGGCCACTTCCAGTTGTGAGGCTGAGTATAGGGCAGCTTTCACAGTGACTGTTGAGTGTGTGTGGCTCAGACGCCTTATGGCTGATTTGGGTGTTGGCCAGTCTTCTGCCACCACCATCTTAACTGACAGTCAGAGCGCATTGGCAGTTGCGAGGAACCCTGTGTTCCATGCTCGCACTAAGCACATTGAGGTGCATTATCACTATGTCAGGGAGAGGTTCTCTGCTGGGGAGATCAGCTTGGCATATGTGCCCACGCAGGAGAACATTGCAGACCTTTTCACGAAGGCTCTGCCTAGGGAGAAGTTTGAAGCTTTCCGCAAAGCTTTGGGCTTACTTCCTTTTGTGGAGTGATTTCCACATAGCTCGGCAGTTCCTTATACATGAGTGCCAGCTCCTTGTTCACCGCATCACTCCCAGGGGGGATTTGTTGATATATTTAGGTAGTGATGTGTGTGAACACTCTAGGACCGCCGGGGCACTTTTTTCCCTCTTTAGGAGGTTTTTTTCCCCCGGCTTGTATATACGCCTATTGCCCTAATGGGCTACTTATCTTTGTACATTCTCTAGTAATACATTCAGTCTTGTGTGTTGTGCTCCAAGCTTCTTCTTCTTCCTTGTGCTGTTCGCGTGCTTCCGCATACGTCTAACTCCAACAAAATCCTAGTCTAAGCAGGAAAAAAATGTGCACAAGCGTATGCGGAGCAATGCAAAAAATCAAAACTTAGGCAATCAAAACAGTCTTTCTGTTTAAAGCGTATGTGGAGCAATGCAAAAAATCACAGAACCTGAAATGCTGGTATGTGGTGTCTCTATCCGACGTCGGTTCCTATCTATCATTTCAAGGAGTGGGTGATGCATCGAGGATCACCGGGCAATTTCCTCCCTTCATGTTGGGTTCAGGTGTCAGGAAGGAGGCGAGGAAGGACAGAGTGGCAGGGGGTTGTATCAGGCCCCAATGTGGGTCGTTCTCCCTATTTGACGAGCGGTATCTATACACTGGGCATCTCGCCCTCGATATGGTGACTCATATCGCATGTCAAAGGCCTGTGCCTCCGAAGAGAAAGCGAATGGTCGTGCTAGTATGACCATAGGCATCGAGAATGAAAAAATCCAAATACCACGCTAAAACATAGAAGTCGCCCGATCGATGTGCAGACAAAGCTCAATAATACAATGTAAATGCAACTGAAGTCCTCCAATAAAATCTCAGTTATACAATGATTCCCGCTACAGTGCGGGTCAGTGATACAGCAAACCACTACAGTGTGGAATGGTGATAGAATATGCCACTGCTACAGTTCGGATTGGCCAAATATAACGTAGACTTTCCACTAGAGTGCGAGAAGGCACCCATGAGCCTCGACAGTCTTCAGAACTTTTCTTTTCTTCCGTCTTTGACCCAAGCTTTTCTTCAAGTCTTCACTTTGTTGTACTTTACTTCAAAATCCATAGAAATTTGGAGAGGTGTTCCACAAAAGAAAACCACGGGGGAAGGGGTCAAAAATGTCAATTAGCATACTAAAAATAATGAATCCTCTTCTTGAAAACAACATCCCTCTTTAATTCACCACTTTTAAGACATATGCTTCATGTTTTCATTTTATTTCTCATACACCCCAATGATCTCGTTCCTTGGATGAATTAGGATGGTGGGTCATCTTTCAACTCTTAAGAGCATCTCTCTCCAACACGTCCGTAAAGAATGCACTGTGCCGATCATGATTGTGAGACTTCAAAAATTCAAGAAGTTGATTTGTTGTGCTACAAAACATGTTTAATTCCATGAGGGTCCATCTCTGCCAACTCTAAATACTAAACTTCATATAATTCTATCCTTTACTTGAGGATGATCCCAAACTCTCTCTTTTTTCCCTCCATTTTCTCCCTTCTTCATTCTTTTTCTTCTTCCTCTATCCTCTTTTCCTTCTTTCTTTTTCCTTTTCTTTATTTCTTTCTTTTCTCTCTTGTACCCTCCATTCCTTTTTTCTTTTGTCTCTTTCTTTATTTCTTCAATTTTTCCTTCCTTCTTCTTCTCTTCATTTTTCTTTACTTCTTTTTCTTTCATTTCCTTCGTTTTTCTCTTTCTTTCTTTCTTTCTTTCTTTCTTTTCTTTATTTATTTCTTTCTTTTTATTCGTTTTTCTCTACCCCCTCTCTCTCTACATCCTTGCCTCTCCGTGTGCGTATGTGCTTCCGATCCCTCTCTCTCTCTCTCTCCGTGTTTTTTGCAATGCCACCATATCTCTCTCTGTAGTGTGCGTCGACACCAACCATCGACTTGTTGCTTCTCTCTCTCTCTCTCTCTTTCTCTCTCTCTCTCTCTCCCTCTCTCTCTCCTAACAATCTATAGCACATGCTCCGCTGCTTCTCTGCCAACCATCAAGGTGCTCTCTCTCTCATGCGCTAATCTATAGCGCCGTCGAATTTT
>CM035442.1:18697370-18782370 GCA_020310875.1 Ceratopteris richardii | reverse complement strand
CTACATTAAAGACCTCTGTCTAAGTACAATTGTCCTTATTGGGCGGCTGTCTAACACTGGCACGCACGGTGGACTCGAACCCGCAAGTACCTACGGTTCGGATACTATACCTTCTAAGTACATACTTCGGGCGAGCATAAATGTTCGGGTAATTTTCTTTTTGAGGGTTTCTAACATTTGCACTAAGGTGGTAGGTTCTAATAATTGGGCGTCGGTTCTGACGGCACTGAGGGCTATGGCTTGATGTAACAAAATTTCGGCTTGGGTTTGAAGAAAAGCCTCCTGGAGATAAAATTCGTTGGCTAATGCCGCATCTCGGGCTGTCGCTATTTCAGTCAGTTTGGTCTGCATCTCGCCGATGCACTCCTTCTGGTTGCGTATTTGGTTGTCTTGGCGTTCAAACTGCTGGGTTTGGAAACCCAGAGTTTTCTTCAGTGAATCTCGTTCTCTGCGCGTCCTGTCAATATCTTTTTGGTATTGGCCTTCCTTTAGTAATTGATGTTTGAGAATACGGTTGACCGTGTCAGCACATTCTTCGGCTCGCCGTAATTGCTCTTGAACTTGGTCAGCTTCTTTCTGTTGCTCCTGCATCTTGTGGGTGGTTTCTTGTAATTGAATCTTTGTGTCTGCGATCAATTCTTCGAGAGATACGTTGATATCTTCTTGTTCTTGAAGGGCGGCCTTCAGTGTTCGAATTTCCTCATGTGCGTCGTGTATGAGTTGGTCTTTGGCAGCGAGCTGGTCCAGGGCTGCATCTCGTTGTTGTACTAGCGTCTGCTCTGTCGAAAATCGTGCTTGGAGTTCTGCGAGCTGTGTCCGGAGTTGATGATTCTCGGTCTTTACGGCATCAACTTCTTCCTGGAGGGGGGCGATGTCGGCTTCCAGGGTGTCTACCTTGTGCTGGTATTCGAGTTTCAGGTGGTCCGTGGCTGCCCTAAACTGGGCGGGCAGCTGGTGTGATAACTGGATGAGGAACTGTCCCATGGCGGCAAGTTCCAAGAATGCGTTATGTGGTGGTGGTGGTGGAGGATGACGAGGTTGAGAGGATGTGTCGGTGAGTAGTTGCTGGGAGTTTGGCGGAGAGTAGTTAGGGGAGGAAGAGGAAGATGCTGCGGGTTCAGTGATGGGTGGGAGGGGTGGTTCCGGTGGGGGGAGGGGTTTGGCAGGAGGTGGTGTAGGGAGAACGGTATCTGAGGGTTTTACCTTGTCGAGTGTTTGTTGTATGGTTTCTGTCTGGTTGATGGCGTTGATGAGTTGATCGAGTGCTTTGGTGGCCGATTCCTGTTCATCCTGGTGCTGCTCAGATTCTTTTTCTGTGGACACTATTTCTGTCTCTGCTTGATCCTGCTGGTCTGGTTGCTCCGTCGAGGTTTCGTTGTGTGTGACGGTGTCGTGGTATGTTTCCTCTTGGTCGTCTGGCTTGGTCTCCTGATCTTTTCCGGCAGATCCTTGGACTTCACTTTCCGAGGAGCTGATCCGAATTCGCTTGGTACGGAAGAGCTGATTAATCTCTTCGTCTTCTTCTTCAGTGTCCTCGATTGGTTGTGCGGATTCTTCGTGTCGAAGTGCGGGGCCTGCGGGTGGGGGTTGTGCGGCGAGAATGGTTGGGAAGAGGAAGGAGATGATGTGGGGAAGGCGAGAGCGGGGGGTAGAACCCTTTTGGAGCTGTTTTACGATAGCTACACATTCTTTGTGGATTCTAAGGAAAAAATAGGAGGCAAAATTTACAGGTTCGCGGGCAGCTAAATCTAAGGCGGAGTAGAAGGGGCGAGAGATGCCATATGTTCGTTTTTGCAAGTTAAGGATGGCTACAAGAAACTGTAGGGCGGATCGCTCGAGTTCTGGGCGGCATAGGATGGCGTATTCGTTCGATGAGGAGCGGGGAAAGAGTTCGGACATACGGGCGAAAGGGATGCTAGGACCGGTTTCGCGGCCTTGCGGGGTGAGGCGGTAGGCGTCGGCGAAGGCTTGGAAGGTGATGACGGTTCTTTGTGGGAGGGAAAGGAAGACCCACTGTCGTTCGGTGGTGGGGCTTTCGGCAATGGCTTGGGTGATCTGTGCGGAGAAGGGATGGGCTTCCACTGAGTGCCAAGGCAACTCAGCGAAGTTGGCCAACCCTCTGCATCGCAAGTATTCGCCTACGTTTGTAGGGATACCGTCGCAGAAAGAGGCGTAGTTGGCTAGCGCTTCCATGGCGTTCACAATGCACACTTACAGAAAACACAGAATACTGAGATAACACACACAATCACGAAAACACAATAGCGGTTTTTGCCACAACTCAGGGGGTTAAATATGGAGAACACGGTGTGGGGGTGAGTATCATTGTGTGGTGCGGGAATGATACGGTTTGCATGCTAGCGTGCATACTAAGTGACCGGTAGGGAGAGGCGGCTGGTATCATAAAGATTTGTACAAAAAGACGGCTAAAAGCAAAACATAAAAATTTATACAAAACGTGGCTCGTCGCCGAATAATTAAGGCGGACTAGTAGTGGGATAATACGGCCGCAACTTCGATCCATTAATTACTTTTGGAAGTGGAATTTCGGTCAACGTAGTCAACCGAAAAGTTGCCGGACTTACTTGTGCTGAGATCTTGAAAGGGCCGAACCATCGTAGTTTGAATTTTCCTGCTGCTTTGTCCGATTTTGCGTTATAGAAGAGTACAAGCTGTCCTACCGAAAAGATTGGCGTCTTTAAATATCGATCGTGTGTCTTAGCTTGCCTTAGTTGAACTTCGCGCATAGTTAAAAAACTGAGCCATCGGTGCTCATCAAGTTCTCTGAGTGCGTCCATTCGTGCTGTCAGTGAAGATTCCGGTAGCATCTTCTGAGTGATTGCTACCCGCAAACTTGGGATGACTACTTCCATGGGAGCGATTGCTTCTAAGCCATAAGCTAGCTTGAAAGGTGTCAAGCCTGTTGTTACTTTATATGTAGTTCGGTATGCCCATAATACTGCAGGTAGTAGTTGATCCCATCTTTCCGGTGTTTCCATGATCAATTTCCGGAGGATGTTTAACAGTGCTTTGTTTGTACTTTCAGCCAATCCATTGGCACGTGGATAATAAGGAGAGCTAAATTTATGTGTGACTTGGAAGGACTGTGTGAGAGCCTTCATTAAATTGTTTTTAAAATGAGTGCCTTGATCTGAGACAATTTCCAGTGGTAAACCAAATCGTGGGAAGACATCCGTGAGTAGACATTTTGCTACCATAACTGCTGTAGTAGATCGCAAAGCCCAAGCTTCTGCCCATCTAGTTGCGTAATCTGTGCAAGTCAGTATGTATCGATTGTTACTGGATACTGCTGGAGGTGTAATTGGACCGATAAAATCTAAACCCCATTTCTGAAAAGGTTCTAATGGTAAGATGGGTTGCAGGGGAAAAAGATGCCGTTGTAAAGGCTGACCAGTTCTTTGACAAACATCGCATTGTTTAACAAACTGTGAGATATCTCTGTACATAGTTGGCCACCAGAGTCCTCCTTGCAGAATTTTCCGGTGAGTTAAGTCTACTGCAAAATGGCCACCGGGAGGAACTGAGTGAGCCACAGTGATAACTGAGTTAACTTCATGTGGTGGGATACAGCGAAGTAGGATTCCGGTATGATCTGTATAATATAGTTCTCTAGCAACTAACCGAAATCGGCGGCTAAAAACTGCGATTTTTCTTCGAACCGCCTTGGCAGTCTCAGCTGGAAAGCGTCCTTCAGTGAGAAAAGTTAGAATCTGATCATAGTATGTAGGTGGTGTTTGTAAGTTGGGCGTCTCATCAGGTAGCAGTTCTGCATTATAAATCGTAGGAGTCGTGTCATCTATTCCTACCGGAGCTTCGCCGGAATCTAGGCGTGATAAGAAATCTGCTAAGGCATGTGCATTTCCGGGTCGGTGAATGACATCATAGTCGAATTCTTGTAAAAGTAGCACCCATCGTGCTAATCGTCCTCCTAAGTGCTGCTGTCTTACTAGATAAACAAGGGCAGCATGATCCACCTGAAAGGTAAATTTCCGGCCTAGTAGATAATGTCTGAACTTTTTGATTGAGTAGATCAATCCTAGACATTCTCTTTCAGTGGTGGAATAGTTCTTTTCTGCCGGTGCCAGTCTTCTACTGGCGTAATAAACAGGGCGAAACCACTTATCTGTTTGCTGCATCAGAATACTGCCGATTGCAATATCTGAAGCGTCAACAAAAACGTGGAACGGATTGTCCCAGTCCGGTGGTTGTAAAATTGGAGCGTGCGTCAGGAGATACTTGAGTCGATCAAATGCGGTTTGACATTCTTCAGTCCATTCGAACTGTCGGGGAGTTTTTGTGATGAGCTTGTTCAGTGGCACTGCTAGGTGAGCAAGCCACCGTAAGTGTCTGCCATGCCACCGTATTTGACCCATAAAACGCATTACTTCCTTCGGAGTTGTGGGTATCGGGGCTTCTAAAATCGCTGAAATCTTATCCGGGTCCACTCGAATACCTTGAGCAGATACAATATGCCCAAGTAATTTGCCACACGAAACTGCAAACACGGATTTGTTGGGATTAAGGCAGAGTCTATATTCTCTACACTTCTGAAAACAGCATCGTAAATGAAAGAAATGGGCTATCATCTTCCCAAAGATTGAGAAGTCGTCGAGATATACTTGCATGAATGAAGTGAGATAAGGAGAAAATATCTCCTGCATACATCTTTGAAATGTGCTTGGTGCATTTCTCAATCCGAACCACATTACTGTGCAGGCAAAGACACCCCAATTGGTAATGAAGGCAGTTTTTGGTATATCCTCTTCAGCCATTCTAACCTGGTTGTACCCGCTGTATCCATCTAAAAATGAATACATTTCATGTCCTGCGACTCTATCAAGCATGGTATCCAAAAAGGGGATCGGGAAAGGATCTGGTACTGTTGCTGCATTTAATTTCCGGTAATCCACACAGATTCGTAACTGCTTGTTTTTCTTTGGTACGATCACGATGGGTGAGATCCATTCAGCGTGTTCTACTGGTACAATGAATCCGACTTTTAATAGTCTATCAAGTTCGGCTTTTACCTGTGATGCATAATGGGGATTCATTCTGTAGCTGGGTTGTCTTTTTGGTTTCACTTCCGGTTTCAACATGACCCTGTGTTGATAGATGCGCGGATCTAATCCTTTCATGTCTTTGTAATCCCATGCAAAGACGTCTGCGAATTCGCGAAGAAGTTTAATCAAATCCTCCTTAAATGTTTCCGGTAAGTTCTGCCTCATTTTCACAGGTCGTGGGTGATCTTTATCTCCTAGATTGTACGTGATCAGCTGGTCTTCTGGAACATAAAATTGTTGAGGTTTCTCTGTATCATCTGTTGGCTTGAACAGTGGTTGTAATTCGTCGTCATTGGTTGAGGAAGTATCTTCCTGGACCGACTTTCCGGTGATAGCTACTACTGTACATACTGACGTGTTCCAGTTATCTATGACGGATTGTAGGTCAACAGTTCCTAGAGACATTAAATCGGCATTACTCTTCAGAAATTGCTCTTCTTCATCATCTGACAGTCCATCTAACATATGAACTGGTTCAGCAAAGTATGGTCTGGCGTGAGGTTCGCAAGATTGCATAGCATCTAGTTTCACCACATATTTACGATGGGCATCCTTGAATGTAAGCTCTTGTGCAGACCAGTCCTGTATCACCTTAGCATACTTCAGCCAAGGTCGGCCGAAAAGAAGATTGTAATCCAAAGTGGATTCGGGTAGATCTAGTATGACAAAAGTCATCTTGAAAGTTGTACCTTGTAGAGTGATGGGTACATTCCGCACAAGCCCTACAGGATGGACTCTCGATTGATCCGCCATTCGAACAAAGAATTGAACTAGTTCAATTTCGGTCCAGCCTAGCCTTTTGCATAACGCTGCGGTTGCAATGTTTACGCCTGAGCCTCCATCAATTAAAACCTGCGTGATCTTCTGATTCTTATACCATACTGTGATCAAGGGCACTGCGTGATCAATCGCAGCATCAGGTTCCGGTTGAACTGCGGCTGTTGTCGGAATGCAAGAATGTACTGGGCTGAATTGTTGCTGAAACTGTTGTCGGATCCCGGGCACTAAGGCCAGAAGTTGGCCTAGAGGTAGAGTGATGGATGCCTTGGACAAAATTTCCCAGGCCTGTTGAGCTTGACTGTCTTGTTCTTTTGGATTTGAAGTTTCTACTGATGCAGAAGCGTCTGCTGTTGTCTCTACTGATGATGATGGCCCTACTGATGCATCCTTTTGTGTTGTTTCGTCCTTTGATGAAGAAGCCTGAGTCACCGGAATAGGTTCTGGGAACACTGGTGGTTCTGTTGCGGTCCAGTGACTAGCTTTGTTATACATCCTTCGTTGTTCCTGTATCCCTGGTTCAAAGATTTCTGCTGCTGGCTGAAGTTGTTTACCGGAACGGGTCTGGACTGTAGCAGTCTGTGTTTCGATCGGTGTAATTTTTACCATGTTGGCCATTGGATTTTGGCGTTCCTTCTTTCTTTGATCATACTCCATTGCGTCTTTACAAAACCTTCTAATGTGGCCGAATTCGCCACAGAAATGACAGCGTGGAGGTGGTAACTCAGGGTTTTCCGGTGGTGGTCCATTCTGCCATCGGTTGGCATTATAAGTGTTGTTTCTCTGTCCTCGGTAGTTCCGATATCCTTGTTGTTGATTGTTTCTCAGTTGCGGAGGCACATAGTGATTTACTGGTTGGCCATGTTCTTGGATGACTGCATTGACGGTTGTTGTTCCTTGTATTCTAGCGTTGTAGACACAGTTTCCGGTGGTGTGCCCGGTAGTGTTGCAGATAGCGCAAAACACTTGGTTCAGTGCACAGTTGGCACTTGTATGCCCCGAATTTTTGCATGTGGTGCAGTATACTTGCCTGGTGATATCTTCAGCCATATTTTTGTTTGTTTTTAACCATTCCAAGTCTTCTGAAAATCCACCAACCTTGGATTCTAGCTGTAGAGCCATTGCAATGACGGCATCCAAGGTCATAGCTCCGACACATCTTATGATCATGATCTGCTTCAGTTGTGGGGTTAATCCATTGATAAACCATTGAGAGATGACATCATCAAGTAGATTAGCGTGAGCCTGTGGTATCTACCGTAAATGTGTTCTAAAGAGGGTAGCGTACTCTTGGACGGTCTGATTTACCTTCTGTCTGTTGTTCTGTAGATACTCAAATATTTCAGCAGGATTCTTCTTTAGTCTGAATCGCTGTAAAAAGGCGTCTCGTACTGCATCGTAAGTACCGAAATGATTGATATCATATTCCGTGAGCCATCTCGCCGCTTCATTGATCAGTGTAGATTGAAAAACAATGGCCTTATACGCCTGATCTGGCGGATGGTTAAGAACTGCATAACTTATCTCGAACGTTCGTACGTGGGCGTCTGGGTCGTCTCCTGGGAATCCACCGAATTTCGTGTAGGTTACTCCTGTTGGAGGCGGTCTTGGCGGTCCTAGCTGTTGTTGTTGATGTTGTTGTTGTTGGTGTTGCCCGCTCATTGTGAAGGGTTCAGGGTTTCCTTCTGTATCTCGGGATTGATCGGGTGAACTATCGGGACTTGTATCGCCGGATGGTGCGTTTTCCGGTGTGCTGTTTCGACTTAGGATGCTTCGGATCTCTGTTTCGAACAGCTTTCCTTCCTTCTGGATGTCTAATATTCGAAATCTTTCTTCCAAACACGAAGGTTGAGCTGATGATTCCCCAAAAAAGGCTAAACCTTTGCCAGCAATCGGTGATTCTATCACTGGAATCTCACCGGAATGAACCGAAATTGGGCCAGAATGCCCTGTTTTACTACTTTTGCCGAATTTTCCTAACGTATTTCGGATCGTGGATAACTCTAAATCTTTATCTGATATTGTTAAACTAGGTTCCAACGGTGTTTTGATAGAGTCTGGACTTGCTATATCTTCGATAGGCTGGGTCGAAGTAGCATCAGAATGTATCGAAGGCGTTGACCGTTCTACCGGAATATGACCGGAATCAGTTGTAACGTCTCCACTTTTCTTGATCACTTGGTCAGATCTAGTTATGCCTGCTCCTCTCGAGGCTATCTTTTGTGATTTTCGTGCTTCAATCTGACGATTCTTAGGATATGTTTCGCCCGATCTAGTGACCGGCATGTATCATTGCCCAGTGATACTATCTGAGCAGTTTGCAACAATCTGGATCTGTTGCTACTGTCAGTGAAGCAAATGTTGCTGGATGTTTGCTTCTTACAAACCGTTAGCACTCTAATGCCACTGTCTCACAAGTGACTCGTAATCAAAGGCTACTTTACCGCAGAGACTGGTAATCAGTTGCCACGTTCCCACAGGCAACGGGCCAGAGAACTGGCAAGCGGATGCCACTTTCCCACAGACGGCGCCAAATGTTAAAGGTAAGATCGTTTACTATTAGCTTAACTATTAACTACCTACTGCAGCCGTTAATTACTGGCTTAAAACAACAATCCTTTAGAGACTCCAGAATCTGGTGCCACACCTGCGCACCAGATAATTCCGAGTCTCTCTTTCTCTGTATTCGATCTCACCGTAAGAATAGACTGACTCTAGCCAAGTGGGTCCTTGGGAGTGGTAGGGGTCTGTTAGACAGAGGCCATATACTATTTTCCCAACTTCTCACTCACCCGTCGCTCGGTCCGCGTGTCTCAGCTCAGTAGTTGTTTCTGATCAACCACGGTTATCAATGTCTTGGAATCCCGTACTCCAAGATATACCTGCTATAACAGTTGAGCAGTAATCCGGACCGAGAATCAATACACAAAGCGCACTCCTGGTAACTTAACACGAACACACCACGAATTCCTTCTGCACAATCTACAGTGGGCCTCTTTAGCTAGCTAATGATCATAAATAATCATATATGATGTTTGGAATATGATCCACTAATCAATCGATCAAAACAGATAGGTAGGAGTTCATGCAAGACCAAAAAACTTGCTATTCTTATCTCTACACTTGTTCCATGTTTTGAATAGCTCTCTTAGCAGAGCAACAATTAGCTTAAATCCTTCTAGGAAACTCTACTTAGCTTAGATAGCTACCAATCATGAGTGATTTCATCAAAAATCACACTGAGAATGATGTTTAGCAAATCAGAGAACCTTCGCGATAATTAAGAGGTGCATGAGTCAATAGACTAGGGAGTAAAGATGTGTTTATATCTCATGATCCATAGAGACATTGATAATGAGACTTTGTATTCATATACTAGACAGTATCTTGAATCCGCCACGCTTTAAAGCATGACAAATGATCAATCATACACCAACAACAAGCTCTTAGAAAATCATTGTTTTGATGGTCATAGTAGATAAGTGAAATGAGAACATAATGATAATATGTATACTATATCCTATACAAATACGTTAGTGGCAATCATATATTGCTCAATGTGTGAGAAGTGAATGCGCTATGCGATGAGCTCCCATTCACAATAGATCTCCTTCACAATGATCGCATAGAGTCGAGATATCATGCACGTCATTTGATCCTCTTTTTATATCTCTGTTTTGAGCCAATCATTTTGAATTCAAATTCAAAACGTTCTACCTAAAAAGTGAATCCTAAACTATAGGATATATTCTCTCAACAATCAACTACCAAATAAATCGTGATTTAAAGATTCCTAACTCCACATGATTGTAAAACACTTTTACAAAGGTAAATGTGCAAGACTTTTACAAGAGGTTGATCATATAGAGTCTCATATGAGTTATGCCAATAAATCAAGTATGTGGACTTGGTTTCTTTTTCACCAACAGCTCCCTCTCAAGCCTAACATGTTTGGTCTTCATTCTTCCTTGATTTTTTGCAAACCAATCATCAATTTGAATCTATTCAACTTGGTTCCATCCAAAGACTTTGTGAGTATATCTGCACATTGTAAATGAGTTGATACATAGGATAGTTGAATATTCTTGCTAAGACATTTCTCCCTTACATAATGATAGTGCACTTCAATGTGCTTAGTCCTTGCATGATATACAAGATTAGCAACCAAATGAAGTGAAGTAGTGTTGTCTCCAACGATTATTGGAGTATAAGAGTGTAACCCCAAATCTGCATAGAGTTGCTTGAGCCACATAGCTTCTTGAGTTGCATTTGCCAAATCTCTATATTATACTTCTGTAGATGATAAGGCCACAATTGGTTGCTTCTTAGATGACCATGATATAATCTTTGAACCTACAAAAGATAGATTACTGGGGTGCTCCTCCTATCGTCCTTGGATCCAGCGCAATCTGCATCAGAATACATCTTTATGTCTAAATCGTAAGTGAAGGGATAAAACAACCCTTCATTTATGGTACCCTTTAGATACTTAAGCACGCTTTTGGTAGCTTCCATGTGATGCTTCCTTGCTACATGCATAAACTCACTCAATGTACTTACTCCATAATCCATGTCTACTCTTGTTATGGTAGCATAGTTGAGGCTCCGTACAAGCTTTTGGTAACCTCTAACATCCTCAAGCAGTTCTCCTTCATGAGAACTAACTTTATGGTTGCGTTTCATGGGTGTACCTACAATTTTGGTATTCTCCTTCTTGAACTTTACCAACATATGATGTATATACTTTCTCTGAGTAATAAATATACTAGAATCTGTGTACACAAGCTCTAAGCCAGGAAAGTATATTAACAAACCAAGATCACTTATGTTGAATTCTTCCATTAGTTTAGTCTTAACCTGATTGATGCCATTAGCATCATTCCCTGTAATGATAATGTCATCCATATACACACATAAGTAGATAAGTTTTGATCTCTTCCTCTTTATAAACAAAGAAGAGTCTTTCTTGCTAGCCACAAAACTTTGATCTTGCAAATAAGTAACAAGCCTATGGTTCCAAGCTCTAGGAACTTGATTTAGGCCATAGAATGCCTTCCTCAGCTTGCATACAAAACCTGATTTATCTTTATCTTCAAATCCTAGTGGTTGTGCCATATACACTTCTTCTGATATCCATCAATTTAACAATGCATTCTTGACATCTAACTGATATAGATTCCAGTTCTTAGAAGCAACAATATTTACCAAAACCCTAAATCTTGGCATCTTTTCCATAGGTGAAAAGGTTTCTTCATAGTCCACTCCATGAGTTTGAGCAAACCCCTTTGCTACTAGTCTTGCCTTGTACTTGTTTATAGAACCATTTGAGTTCTTTTTTATTTTATATATCCACTTGGATCCTATTACTTTCATGCTTGGCCTCTTTGGAACCAAGTCCCAAGTATGGTTTTCTTGAAGTGCTTCTTCTTCTTGCTTCTTCAAATGAAGAAGGTTCTTCTATCATAGAGTCTTTAGTGATATACACAGAATGCTTGATGACTAATGATGTATCAAAGCCATACCTTATGGGTCTTTTACTCTCCATTTCAGATCTCCTGAGTGCCTAGTTGGAGGACTCTGGTATGTCTTCCAATTGCTTGAATTTAGTCTTGCCTCTTGACTTCCAAGCCTTAAAGTCAATATTCTCTTCATCCTCTGAATTAATATCTTCTAGTAATTGTTGCTCTTCTTGAGTGAGAGTTGGAAAGTCATTTTCCTAATCATAAAGTAACTTGACTTTCTTGCAATCATCTTCAAACCATGATATATTTTCATCAAACACTACATCCCTACTAACTATAAATGCTTTGTTAGTGGGATTGTATAGCCTATAGCCCTTCTAGTTTTGATCATGCCCAATGAATATACATTTTTCAGCTTTAGGGTCAAGCTCCCTCTAATCTATGAGGGAATGTGTGCATAAGCAATGCACCCAAATATCTTGCAATGGTCCAAAGAGGGTCTCCTGCCGTTCCATGCTTCATAGGGTTTCATTCCATCCAAGGATTTGGATGGAAGCCTATTAACCAAGTAAGAAAATGTGGAAACAACCTCTTTCATAGGTAATTAGGTAGCTTGTTCTCATTCAACATTGAGCTGGAAGCTTTTTCAACTATTAACCTCTTCCTTCTTTCTTCTACTCCATTCAATTCAAGAGTATATCTTGTGTTTACTTCCCTCTTTATGCCTCTATCCTATAAAAATCAATCATGTGAAAAATACTCACCAACTCCATCACATCTAATCCTCTTCAACCTTCTATTTGTTTGCTTCTCAACTAGTGCCAAATACGTTTTGAAGCATGTAAATACTTCCTCCTTATGCTTCATGAAATAAAGGATTTTACATGCAGCAATAACTATGACAGCCCTTATAGTTGTCATCTTTGCCACATGACTATAAGTCTCATCATAATCTATACCATATGTCTGAGCATACCCTTTCACAACAAGTCTAGCTTTATATTAAGACACACTTTCATCTGCATGCCTCTTTGTCTTGTAGACCCATTTGCATCCAATGATTTTCTGATTATTTGGTTTAGGAACCAAATCCCAAGTCTCATTTTCCATCAATGCATCATACTCCTACTACATAGCTTTCTCCGAATTTTCCTTACCTTTTGCCTCTTCATATGTAGAAGGGTCTTCCTCTGCTTTCACCATATGAGCATAATAGTGGTTAAAAATGAAGTATCATAGCTATACCTTGTAGGTTGCCATTTGTGCCTTGATGATCTTCTGAGTTCTCCACTTCTTGAAGTTTCTGGTTCATCACATCCTAGATCAAACCTTGGAATTTCTTCAACTTCAACTAATGCTTCATTGTTCTCTTCTTCATCAAATATTTGAACCTTTGATTTACATTTCTTCTTGTTCAATGTCTCTTCATCACCTGCATTAATATTAATTGTACCTATATACCAAGTACCTTGCTCATCAAATGTAACATCCTTTGACATGGAATTGCTTTGTGGATGGATTCCACAATCTATGACCCATCTGCTTATCATCATAACCAATGAACACATACTTTTGAGCTTTAGGTTCCAATTTATGCCTTAACTGAGATGGCACATATGGATAAACCAAACATCCAAATGCTTTGCAATGATCTAACGTAGGTCTCCTACCCCACCATGCTTCATATGGTGTCATACCCTGCAAAGCTTTACATGGTAGCCTATTAACCAAGTATGTGGCTGTATTTGCAGCCTCAGCCCACAAATAATTAGGAAAATTTTTCTCTTTCATCATTGACCTTTAAAACTCAACAAGAGTTCTATTCCTCCTTTCTGCTACACCATTTTGTTGAGGAGAATACCTGCAAGTAACTTCCCTTTTTATATCTCCATTCCATAATTAATCAATAAAGTCATTAGAGAAATACTCTACCCTCCATGTGACATTGGTCTCTTCAATTTTTGCCCTGTGATTCTTTCTGCATACACATGATAATGTTTTAAATGTATTTAGCACCTCTATTTTTTGATCACATATATAGTGATCCACCTGGTAGCATCATCAACATAAATCACATAATAACTTGAACCATTAATGCTAAATTCCTTTGATGGTCCTTACACATCTGTATGTACCAACTCAAGCTTCTCTTAATACATGAAACCATGCTTACTATATGATTTCTTGTGAGCCTTACTTAATTGGCATGCTTCACATCTATATGTCATGTGTTGACTAGCAACATTAGGTAATCCATGCATTGAACCATTGTTAATCATACCTTTAATATCTCTTTCATTGAAATGTCTAAGCCCTTTATGCTAAAGATCTAACTCAAAGATCTTATGTCCTCCATAGGTGCACAAGGCATGACCAACATTGCCTTGAATCTTCAATGTGAATAGCCTTCCTTCTTTCTTTCCTGAAACAATTTGTTTATACCCATTGCTAGGGTCTTCCACAAAAACTCCATCATTAGTGAACCTTACTTCATAACCTTTCTCTACAATTTGCCCTACACTTATCAGATTCTTTGGAATTGTAGGAACATACAAGACCTTACTTTGAAGAGTACTCCCATCCTTGGCCTTTAGTGATCCAATGGACTTCAAATTGTGCTTTGTGTTATCACCTATTTGAACTACATGATTACTCACCTTATTCTCCAAATCAATCATCAAAGCTATGTTGCCACTCAAGTGATTGCTACACCCTGAGTCCATGTAGAAGACTCTTTGATCTTCACTTTGTCATTCACAATTTGCATTCATAATTAAGGTTGAATCCTCTTTTTGAACTAGAGCATAGTTGTAGTAGGTATTATTGTAGGATTGATTTTGAAAGCCTCTACCTCCATTTCTTCCAAAGTAACATCTACCTATGAAATTACCTCTCTGATTTCTATTACCTCTTCCTCTTGAATTAAATTTTTTATTATATCCTCCACCATTTTGATTATTATGCCACCATTCATGAGCTAAGTGATTAGTCTTACCACAAATCTAGCAAGCTTTGACACCATCTTTATTGCTTCAGCCTCTTCCTCTTCCTTTGCCACCTTCTCTTCCTCTTAGGAAGTTAGCTTGACTAGTAGTGCCTTCATCTTCATTCAATTATTGCTTGCCTTTGTTAATCTTATTCTTGTCCTTTGAATACATTACTTGACCTTTACTTTTATCAACACCACCTTTGACATCCTTCTCAAAGGTTAGCATATGTCCTAGCAATTGATTCAAATCAGGAGTGAAATGATCCAGTGACAATTCAATGGATAGAATGAATGGCTTCCACTTCTCATCTCCTCTCAAACCTATCAGATTTTATCTTAACAATTTGTCTTCTTCAATGTCTTCATCAACTACTCCTAATTCATCTGCAATGTCCTTCATTCTTGCTACATAATCAGAAATGGATTGAGAAGCCTTCTTCTTGAATGTGGTGAACTTTGCCCATAAAGATGCCTTCCTTGACTTTGTAGCGTTTTGGAAATGCTCCTCCAAATCATTCCATATGTCACTTGCACTCTCAAGTCTTCTAATGTAAGGTAGCAAGTAATCATTGACTCCCATGTAGATAATGCTCGTTGCTTGAGCATCCTTCTTCATCCAACTCTTCAAATCTGAGAGCTCTTCTCTAGTTGGAACACTAGGATCTCTAAATTCTGGTTTTTCTTCTTCACCTGTGATATATCCTATCAGTTCTTTGCTCATAAGATGAGCTTCCATTCTCATTGCCCAAGCAAAATATTTTTCTCTATCCAATTTCTCTATCTGAAGAGAATCTCCCATCCTTTCTTCACCTGTGCAATAAATTCTTCAAGCTTTGTGAATAAAAAATGTACCTTCACTTTGCATGTAGTTCCTTTTGATCTTCTTGATAGATTTAGGTCTCCTTCTCTAGCTTTCACTTCAAACTTTCACCTTTTGAATCTTCAAAGATTAAATTCTGTATATCTGTAACAGTTAGGGTCCTCCTTTCTTCAAATCTGATAACTACTACTTTGATACCACTCATCGAGAGTGTTAATCTCCAAAATAACAAGTTATCCTTGATGTTAGAGCACTCTATATCAAGAAAAACGCAAAACATCAACCCATTTTGGAAGACCAATGCCAAATTATCAAACTTGGAACTAACTATGAAGAACCTGATTACTCAGAAAAGTCTGCTACACTTAACTCACTCATTAACTAATCAAATGTGTAATGGTTTCAATGAAACGTTGCACAAGGTGTCTCCTAATGTTTTGGCACCTTCTCCAAGTAAAATATTTCCAAAATATTCAGTACATCTTGAGATTTGCTTCAAACAATGTGCCTATGTCTGAAAATATTCTTTTGTGTAGTTGACTTTGACACCTGCAACTTCTAATGCATGATTCTTCCAAACTAAACGCCATTATTCAAATTCTTTTAGCTACAAGTATATTACCTTTCAACTTAAAGAATGAGTGCTTACATGCTCAAAACTTTACACTGTAGAGGGGGATCTGATCAAAACATTGACCACTAGGATTGTGCCTGTTTCTATCTTCACTTCTTCACATTTACACATGTAAATGTTCCTACTTACAATTCTCTCAACATGATTACAATTAAACTCTAAAACCTTGTACAAAGGTCACTCAACTATAGAATTAGACTTCTACAAAGGCATTCATGAAGAAGATTGTTGAGGGTTCCAGAGGGTCAACACAACATCTAAGTAAAGAGCAAATCAGTATTACTCACTTCTCCATTTGCACTGGTCTTCATTCACAGAGATTCCACCGGAATCATATTTGAACGTTCACCGTAATTTTTCCATTCCGGTAACTTTCCGATAATTTTTACCGATTTCAGAATTACGCAGTCACATTCCAGATTTACACATTTCGAAGATTAACAGATTTCTTACACACTCATAGACACACAAGTCTCAATGCGCTAGTGTGCAGATAATTTGAATCTCTCTATTTACTTAGCGGAAATAGAAGATTACAAACAAGAACTCTTGTCTTGCAGACATTTCTGTTTCTTTCTTAGATTCACTTAACGCTGCGATTACAGCTTTGTAAGTCTTAGAACTTCATAAATCATACTTGATTACACCAACGATTTCATCAATCACAACGTGTATTATGATTCCTACAGAACCTCTTTTTCCGGTCCTCCAAAATCCCTGTCAACCGAGCTTCTTCTCTTTACGCTTGTCGCGCGCCTTCCTTTTGTAACGTCCTCTTTCCTTCTCACGACATGTCCCTTTTTATCTCCACATAACCGTCTTTTTCTTTTTATTTTATTAAAATCCAATACACCAAAAAGATATATCTAACTAGATAATATCCACGTTTAACCATTTTTCAGATTTCAAATTAATCATTCATCTTCCAGATTTCCCTGCCTTCAACACCTGGCACATCGCGGTGGGTAATTCTGTCAAAAATTAGACTTGAATTTAACAATCCCTTGATCATATAAAATTATTTCCTGTGACTGTTTGAAAATATGCACTTCTTCCACTTCACTCTTCCGATTCTGCAAACTATTGACATCCTCCTCTGCACCATCCTACTTTTCCTGAAAGTCTGCATCAATAATAAACTGTTGCTTCTCAATTAATATGTCCAACTTTTCTTCTAACTTCCTTTGCAACAACTGTTCTTGCAATTCCTTATTTATCTGTATCTGTTCTTCAATTTGCTTCTCTTGCTTTGTAATTACACATACTAAATCTTTTTCATACTTTGACACAAAGCATGTCTGGACCTGTTCATGCTGAATTTTAAACATACTGAGCCAACGACTTTGGAAAACATTCCAAATGTCCTGAACATACTTATGGAGTTGCTGCTTCAATAATCCTATATCCGACCTTGTCATTAATGTAGCATCTAACTCCACATCTTCATCTTTTAACATCTACTTTTCCAACTCCTGCAAAACTTGTATTCTCGAATGAAGAATCACCTGTTCCTTCTGCAAAGTAGCATTACGTACTAAAAAATCCATCATCTCTTTTTGAATTTGTACTTGCACAGACTCCTGCCACTCTTCAAATTCATGCATAGACCGCTTTATACTAGACAACTCCATCACATATTGCATCTTGTCCTTTTGCAATTCCTCCAACATTCGTACCTTCTCATCCAATGCTTCCCGAAGTGTTTTAGCCTTCTTCTGTAAAGATTGATAATCATCCACATTAATAAGTACTTTTGTCTGCTCGTGCTTAGACAATCTTTCCTCTTGCAAAACTAAAAAATCAACCTCTTCTTCATTCATGGTACATCATAATCTGTAGTGTTAATTGATTGATGCGTAACATCCTTCAACATTTTCTCACCTACTGCTTGCAGCTGTTCCTCCAATCTTCTCTTTTTAGGCAACTTAAAAAGTGTTCCGAGTGCTTTCAGATGCTCAACGCCATGTGGCACCTGCAACAAAATATCCTCCTGTATCCCTGCTTCTCGTACATCAGGTTGAATCATCTGAATAACCAGTTTCAGCTCTTGTGCAGTATAACCTGCACGGAGAAGATCTTCACATGTCTCTGAAGGTCTATCCATTACTTCTTTCACTGCTAGCTGTTCCTGTTCTCTACTCATCAACTCGTGACCATGAAGCTTTATCTCCTTGGGCCATACTATCTTCTCACCATCGACTAGCTGCACGAACTCAAATAATGCGGCTAAATATGCTGATAGCCTACTATTTGATTGCGTTTTATGCCTATCACCAACAAATATCTCACTATGCAGGTGATCATACACCCAATGAGCCCAACTTACTTTTCCACCTACCTCTGCATAAGCCAAAGGTGCAAAATTCTCTTTGGACATATAATCATATTTGAGAATAAAACACAACCTTTCCAAATACCATTTTAACTGCTCCCTTCGAACATAACTTGCGTTCTTCATCATGTAATACTGTCGTCCCCCTTCTCTGGGTCCAAAATCTTTCTTCAAGGCCTCCTCCGAACACTTTGGGATGACTACATCATAGTACATAGGCAATTGAAATAATTCTGCAACTAATTCCGGTGAAAATTTTACCTGAAGTGCTAACTGACCCTTCGTTTTCCGAATGATTTCCAGCTGGCTCTTTGCATAATAATTGCATCTCCAGCGCACCCACGGCAACGTAGCGAATTGAAATAACCCAATCCTTCTGAGCCAATTCTCATTTAGAGAATATTGTGTATCAACTTCCACTTTAAAGTCTGTGAATGGCTCCATAAGCGTTTGCACAAACTTAGTCATTGCAGATGGCGTCGATATTTCCTCTTCATCCTCCTGTAATGAACTATTACTTTCCTCCGTAGCAGTTTCTTCCTTTCACATTACAACTTCTCTCTTTTGCCTACGTCCTCTCATGACTCCTGATTCAGACACCAACACAGAAGACGCAGGAGAAGGCATTATCTTGGAAGCCTTTAAATAGAACTAAAAATATCCGTTCCACAAGTGCGAATGCTTGAACTGCCACTGACTGCAATGATGGACGTACTTACGCACGTAACACTTCATACAACACAATAAATGAGCACTTCAAGAATAAGAAATTGATATTTAAATTCCTCAATACTACATTTTGTAATGCAAAAACTTCCAATCATACAATTCTGACAAATTGTATTTTGCAAGATAATAATTGATTGAATACTAGATTTCTTTTCATATTCCCCTCGATGTCTCTGCTCCTTATAGGTCTGCTGACCTGTAATACGTAGTATACTTATTTCCAACACATCATTACTTGCAGACCCGGAATATCCCTTAGTTTGTACACCCTGATCCAGTAACGCTTCCTTATCAATCTTTGGCCTTGGGCTAACCCCTAGCACACCGTTGAACGGAAATTGTAGAGAGAGTCCCCATTGTAATCGTAAAAACTTACTTAATGTAGTTTTGGACCAACACGAGTTCAAAAAACACTTTACCACAGATAAAAATGTAGAGAAATAAACTCTTTTACTGCGATGATCACAAACATTGCTGAAGTGAAGTTCTGGATTATGGACGACTTGCACCACATTAGCGGATAACCAGTCCAAATGTGGCGGTTTCCCTTGAAATAAGTTTAGCCTAAATCTATTTACTGGTTTGTCCATCCATGTACCAAACACATCAGCTACTCGAAAAGTGCCTTGACCCAAATCCTGCACAATCCGATATGGGCCCCTGTATCTCAATGTAAGCTTTTCTGGATGGGATCCTAGCTTAGAATTATACACCATCACCCAATCACCTTCTTTAAATAATTTAAACTTCACATTCTGATTTACCCATGCTTGTCTCTGCCTTTGAATCACCTCCGTAATATATGCGCTTATCAAACGATCCTCCTCAATTTGTAAAAGATATTTACTCCTGTGTTTAACCGATAGCTCAGGTGACATCTTCTCTACCGTAATCCGCAAACTTGGAACTACAAACTCCATAGGTACTACCGCCTCCAATCCATATACCAATCGGAAACGTGTCATACCTGTTGTCACTTTAAATGATGTTCTGAATGACCACAAAGCTGAGTCAAGAAACAAATCCCAATTTTTCTGATTTTCATGCACTAATTTTTTAAGAATACGCATTAAAATTTTATTCGTACTTTCTACCTGCCCATTCGCTTGAGGATGATAGGCTGTAGTTTTTTTATGCAAGATTAAATGAATCCTTGTTAACTCTGAAATCACCTTATTCAGGAAATGAGTACCTCTATCACTCACCAACTCAATCGGACACCCAAACCTGGTCATAATATTATGATAAGGAAATTTCGCCACACTTGCTTCCTTATTATCCTTCAATGCCACTGCTTCCACCCATTTCGTACAATAATCAGTTGCCACCAATATATATCTATTAGCCCGCTGAGTGGTAGGTTTAATTGGACCCACAGAATCCATGCCCCATTTTTGAAAAGGATCGAGTGGTAATACCTTCTTGCCTGTAATATCCCCTGACAAATGACCTCTTGCTAAACCTGAATGTGCTTCCTGTAAGACAGCTGGTTGTTCAAAATCTGGTACACACCTCCTTATAACCTGATCCACCCCCTTCTTGTATAATGCCCCTGCTATAACCAAATACGGCCTACTTTTAAGAGCAAACTTCCTCCTCTGATCAGGTATAAAATACTGTGGTAATGCACCCTCTGTCAGGAAAATTAATAACTGATCATACCACGAATTTGCCTGTACCACTTGTGCCGTAAACAAGTCAGCATCCAGAAATACATCAAGTGCACCGGTGGGTGTTTGTCCTGATTCCAATCGACTAAAATAATCTGCCATCGCACGCTCTTTCCCTGGAGTATGCACAATCACAAGATCAAATTCCTGTAACAAAAGCATCCACCTGGCTAATCGGCCTGTTAATAAGGGCTTCTTGATTAAATAAAGCAAGGCCTGATGATCCACATGAAAAACCACTTTATTGCCCAACAAATAATGTCGAAACTTGTTAAGGGCATATACCATTGCCAAAGCTTCCCTTTCCGTTACCGGATAATTTCTTTCAGCTGCAGCCAATACTCTACTGGCATAATAGACAGGTCTATACCATCCTTTGTCTTTCTGTTGCATCAAAACTGCTCCTACGGCCACATCTGATGCATCAAAAAATATGTGAAATGGCACTGACCAATCGGGTGGTTGCAAAATTGGTGCTACCGACACCATCTTTTTTAACAATTGAAATGCTTTCTCTTGAGCATCTTCCCACATCAACGGAACATCCTTCTTGGTCAAATGCGTCAGCGGTAAGGAAATGTTTGCTAAATATCTTAAGTATCGGGAATGCCACTTAATTTGACCCACAAACCGCATTACTTCTTTAACGTTGATCGGTGCTTTAGCTGTACTTATAGCTTCAATTTTCTTAATATCAATAGCCATCCCTGCTTGTGATATAACACGGCCCAATAAAATACCACTTCTGACCGCAATCACACTTTTAAACGGATTCAATACCATCCTAAACTACCGACATCTTTCAAAACATGCTTTCAGATGTAGCAAGTGCTTAATCATTTCACCAAAGATCGAAAAATCGTTGACAAATACTTGCATAAAGTCCTGTAAATAAGGTTCAAACACTTTATGCGCCACATAATTGAACGATGGCGGTCCATTCTTCAAGCCAAAACTCATGATGGTAAACACATAAGCGCCAAATTTTGTAATAAATGATGTTTTATGCTGATCCTCCTCCGCCACACTAATCTGATTATAACCGAAAAATCCATCCAAAAAACTATACATTTCATGGCCTGCTACTGCATCCAACACTGCATCACAAAACGGCATAGGAAACGGGTTTGTAACCATTGCCGCATTTAACTTTCTATAATCAACACAAATTCTGAGCTTCCCATTCTTTTTGGGGACCACTATGGTGGGAGATAGCCAAGTCACCTGATTCACCGGTTTGATAAATCCGACTGCCAATAATTTATCAATTTGTTCCTTCACCTGTTTATCAAAATTAGGATTCATTCTATATCTTTGTTGCACCACAGGTACTGCATCCGTCTTTAAATTAATCCTGTGTTGATGCAACTGCGGATCTATGCCTTTCACTTGAGTATAATCCCAAGCAAACACATCTGCATATTCTTTAAGCAGGCAAATAAGATCCTCCTTAAACTTTCCTTCCAATGTTTTACCAATCCGCACCATCTTGGGTTCAGCTTCGGTTCCTAAATTAACCTCTTGAAGCTCCTCCTCCTTCACCCGCATAGAACCTGCATACTTCTGATCATACATCCTTTCCACCCGTGCAATTATCTCTTCCTTCTGTTGTTCCATCTGTTGCTGCAGCGGAATGTCTATACGTTGATCGAATATCTTTTGTAACTGGGTACCTGCCACCTGTTCACCAGGAACTGGCCCTTCTATATTTGGCCCACCACTATGATCCTTACTTAATACTCCTGCAACATCGACTTCCAATACCGGCACCACCGTTGGGTTTGCTTGCAAAAACTTTTCCTCTTCATCATCTTCAATCTCATCTGCTAAATTAATGGTCTGAGCCATAAGTGGTTTCTCCTATACCGACATATTTTTTCGTCCACGCATAGGAATCGTCACTTGCTTTTTACCTTTGGTAATCATTACTACATTCAAGCCCCAATCCTGCTTGACTTTGGCGAGTCGAAACCAAGGTCTCCCTAACAACATTTCATACGGATACGCGGACTCAGACATTCAGATGACCACAAAATTGACCATAAATGTCATGCCAGAAATGATAATTTGTTGTTGCTTCAAAATGCCAACTCGCTGTACTCGTGTTTGATCCGCCATCTTTACCTGAAAAGGTGTTGGAGCCAATACCCCTCTTCCCATTTCAATAAAAATATGCTCAGGTAATATGTTTACCCCTGATCCTCCATCAAGCAACACTTTTGCAAATCGCCTCTGGTTGTATTGCACCTGAATTACTGGTACTACAAAATCCACATCTACTGGATCAATACTGTTGGCCGAGATTGAAGGGGTCGACCTAATTTCGGGTTCAACATGATATCCAAGTAGCTTTCTTAACAATTTCTCTCGAAACACAGGTACCAAAGATAACAGTTGATCCAAGGACAGCTGTAACGGTGAGCTAATAATTTCATCAAACCATTCATTTGCCAAGCCTTGCTGACTCGGAGCCTTATCTCGCTCCATTATGGGAGGTATCAATTTCACACCTTGTTGTTGATCAGTCTGACCTCCACACCTCGCCTGATTAGGAGACTCCTCTCGAACCTGCTTCAAAACCTTGTCTCGGATTTGCCTTTGTTCTTGCCAATCAATAGGGCCTTTATTCCTTGATCTTGTAACCGCCAACACTTCAACCTTTTTACCTTTCCCACATTATTTACAATCACACTGCCATTGGTTATTATTCTTAAGGTGCATTCGATCAGATGTACTGGGTGTATCATTGGCTCTATCCGCTTGATCTGGCCATTCTATCAGCATGGCATTCGCCTTAGCCGCCTGCTGCCCTTGTTGTTGATGTTGTCCCTGTTGATTATGCTGATTATACCTAATAATAGGTATACCTCTTTCTTCACGATGCTTTACCCACAAAGGGCAATTCGGCCCTATCCAATGATCGGGAGCTGAACAATATCCACAAGGCATTACCCTTGGTGGTCGACCTTGGTGATTGCCTTGTTGGTTGTTCCCTTGCTGATTCCCTTGATCTCTCCATGGAGTTCTTACTTGCTGTTGTCTCTGAAAATTACCTCACGCTTGGATAGGAATAGCCTTATTGGACGCTACGTCATTGAGATTCCGATTGTCTTGCCGAGAACCTTGCCCTCTATGCTTAGGGTTATACCAACACTGAGTTGTTGTATGTCCTTCTTTGTCACAGATATCACAAAATCGTTTTTCCTTTGGAGCTAGTATAGAATACCCATGTCTCTTTAACTTATTAATCCATTCCTCCTCTTTACTGTGCTTGGCTTTATGCTTATGATGCTTTGTCTTCACTATTTCATCATCATAGTCGTCAGTGTCAGAATCACTTGAACTCTTGCCCGACTCCGTTGCTGAATCTGATTCAACCTCTGAACCAGAATCAGACTGCTTCTTTTTGGCTCGCCAAACCTTCTTTCCACACGTGCCGCTGCTAATACTAATACATCAAAGCCATTTGCAATGTCCACACTGGCCACCACATGTCTTATTGTGCTCCGTAATCCTTTAAAAAAAAATCATGCCAACATCTCATTAGTAGGTCATTCATTACCTTGCAACCTCTCCATTAGGGTCCGAACTTCTGAGCGTAGTCTTCCACTAGCATGGTCTTTTGTCTGATGGCCCTCAACTTCCTTAATACATCGGAAGGCGTCTTTTCTTTTCTAAATCGTTGCAAGAATGCTATTTTTAAATCATCATATGTAGCAAAATGGGCAATGCCATATTGACTGAACCAGCTCATAGCTCGTCCTTCCAACGTGGCTGCAAACTGTTGAAGCTTAATATCATCACCATACATAGCTGGATATCCATTCACTGTCCATTTTATTTCAAATTGAGCCACATGGCAATCAGCATCCTCCTTAGAGGTTCCACTGAAATGAGCGGCTTTGACCTTAGGATTAGGAGGTGGTTGAGCCATTGGCTGTGGTTGAGGTGTGTGCCTAGTTCTTTGACCGGTCGCTTGCAAGTGGGTCAAACTGGAGTCGTCTTCTTACCCCTACAGTTGCTTCTGTGAGGAATAACGCTCCAAGTATGCCGCCCACTAACCTTGCCTCTGTTGCACCTATTTCCCCCTGTTCCTCTTCAGTTCCCAGAGCTTCCTGCTCCTCGGCCTCGTACCACTCATAAAAGTCTGAAGATGTCTCCATGTTCGCTGCTCTTGCCTGTGCCCTCGTAAAATATACTTTACCAAAACTGTTGTGCCTGCCCCTCATGCATTTCTTGAGGCTGCGTCAGCCGTACAGTAGGATCGCCAATTGTGTTGAGGGTTCTAGAGGTTCAACACAACATCTAAGTAAAGAGCAAATCAATATAACTCACTTCTCCATTTGCATTGGTCTTCATTCATAGAGATTCCACCGGAATCATATTTGAACGTTCACCGTAATTTTTCCATTCCGGCAACTTTTCGGTAATTTTTACCGATTTCAGAATTACGCAGTCACATTCCAGATTTACACATTTCGAAGATTAACAGATTTCTTACACACTCACAGACACACAAGTCTCAATGCGCTACTGTGCAAATAATTTGAATCTTTCTATTTACTTAGCAGAAATAGAAGATTACAAACAAGAATTCTTGTCTCGCAAACATTTTTGTTTCTTTCTTAGATTGACTTAACGCCGCGATTACAGCTTTTTAAGTCTTAGAACTTCACAATCATACTTGATTACACCAACGATTTCATCAATCACAGCGTGTATTATGATTCCTGCAGAACCTGTTTTTCCTGTCCTCCAAAATCCCTGTCAGCCGAGCTTCTTCTCCTTACGGTTGTCGCACGCCTTCCTTTTGTAACGTCTTCTTTCCTTCTCACGATGTGTCCCTTTTTATCTCCACATAACCGTCTTTTTCTTTTTATTTTATTAAAATCCAATACACCAAAAAGATATATCTAACTAGATAATAACCACGTTTAACCATTTTTTCAGATTTCAAATTAATCATTCATCTTCCAGATTTCCTGCCTTCAACAAAGATAGATACAGAAGGATCACTAACCAAAAGATCGAGGAGCAGCTTTCTTCTCTTCAGGAAAAATTACATCTAATTGATACATCAAATTCTTCTCACTTTCTAAAGTCACTAATGACTTCTAAAACTTGTCACGTTGTCGTAGAGATTTACGTCTCTACATATCCATATCTCTACATATCCAGTGTTTGAATAATCCAAATCTAAAGAATAATTTTCTACTGAGAATGTTGCAGATATTTTACCGAAGCATTGGTGAGAAATAGTCATAAGAAGATTTGCGGATTATTGAAGATTGTACCGTTATTGAAGGGAGGATTATTGGAGTCAATTGTCAAGTCAACAGATCACTTATTCATCATATTATATGTGTTTGCACACATATGAAACCCATGTTTAATTGTTCCATGTGAACCTGAAATCTTAATAGTGTGAAACCATAGAAACTAAAAGAAAAACAAAACAAAAGTGAAGCGAACGTTTCAAAATCAATCGCTATTTTTCAATCTAAAAGCAACATCAATTAGCGATCGGATTATTTTAACGGAAAAGCAAAATCAACTTCGATAGGAAATAGCGATCGCTATTTGGGGAAAACAAAGCAGATTTTTTCTTAACTTCTTTCCTTAGAGCTTTTGGAGGATTGAAAATACTATATAAGAGGCACTTGGGTTCATTGTTAAGACATTATCTGATATTATTATCTGACATCAATTCAGAGAGATCTCAAGCTTGAGTTCTGAAGCTCTTGGAGGAGTTCTTGGAGGCCACTTTGGAGGAGGAGTTGGAGGAGGAGTTCTCACACTCTTGAGGAGTGTTGGTCCACACATAGTGTGGAGGTTCCACTCGCATGAGGAGGACATCATGATTTATGATGTTTTGGTAACTTGTATCTGTTTCCGTTATCTGCATTATATCTGTATAGAAACAGTATTATGAATTAATTGTCTCTCCAATTTCCTCACATCTCTCTCGCTTCCAAACTCTCTTATGATGATGTTAATGAATTGTACATGTGATTTGAGATATGATTTCATCTGATTATCTGTGAGCGTCTATATTTGAATTCTACCTCTTAAGTTGCCCGAAGCACCCTGCGTGTACCGTCTATTTGGAACACTAGCAGTTGATGAATTGTACGTGTAATTTGAGTTATGGTCTCATCTGATTATCTGTGAGCATCTATATTGGAATTCTACCTCTTAAGTTGCCCAGAGCACTCTGCGTGTACCATCTATTTGGAACACTAGGAGTTGGCCTGATCCACCCAACTGAGCCCTTCGCGACATTTGAACCTGACGTGAAACTGTTCCACGACATTTGGCAATCAGGAGGTACGATATCAAGCTCAATACCAGGTACGCATATTTTACTTTTACATTAATTATATTAGTGAACAATGGGCAAAAAGGGTGTTGCAAAACACACCACACAAGACATAGGTTCTAGTGTGGAAGCATTAATTGAAAAGAAGTCTCCAAAATATGATAAACAATTCAAAGATATGGAGTCACGAATAATTCCATCCATAGATGAGAAACTTTCCTCAAAAATCGAGCCATTAACTTCATATATCTCAATGATGACCTCAATATTGGGAAAAACTACTGAACTTATGAAATCGATAAATACACAATTTAATCAAGAATTTAAGAATTTAGAAGGAGCTGTTCACTATGAACTTTCAAATTTGATAGAGAGTATGGAAAATCTATGTAATCATGTGAGAGAACTTGCAACATCAGAAAGTATTAGCTGTGAAATTTCAAGTTTGAAAGAAAATATTGAAATTCTAACCAATCAAGTAAAAGAAATTACCACATGTAAGTGTAAATATGATCATCAAGTACAAAGTTTATCTACTCAAGTCTTTGATAAAAGACATTCATCTGACCATAGAAGATCTACCCCTAAGGCCACATATAGAAGATTAAATAGACCTATAAGATGCTTTTGGTGTGATCAATTTGGCCATATGTTTTGGGATTGTAATGCATATGAGAATGCTTGTATACTTAAATTAGTTACTGAAGTTGATAAGAAAATTTGCAAATACCATGATCACTCGACTTTGCACTTGAACTTAGGAAGAGGTGGAATTAAAGAGTATTTTGCTCAAACAAAATCTAAGCCAAGATCATTTTGAAAACAATGGAAACCAAAGAGATACGATGACAAGAAGTCTTCTGAACAAGAAACTATGATGAAAATTGAGCATCAAGTTAAATGTTTTGAAGAAAAGAAAAGTGAACAAATAAAGTTGGATAAACAAAAAGTTGAACAAATTTTACAAGAAAGATTGGAAGAGAATGAGAAAGAATTTGAAAGTTTATACAATTGAAAAAGAAACATGATGAATACTATGTAGTATGCGAACCAAAGTTTCTAGAAAATGACAAATTATTTGATCAAGAAAAGGTTAAGAATTTGAAAGTTCAAATGAGCCAAAATATTAACAATGCACAAACTAGTCAAAGTGAACATGAAGATATTAATGAAATTGATAAGAGTACAAGCAATGCTCAAAATATTAAAGAAAAGGAAAAAGAATGGATTCAAGATGCTATCAAACAAATTGAACAAAATATTAAAAATTCATCAAAGTCTTCTAAACCTTTATCTTTGCAAAAAAGAACAGGTTGAAGATGATCCATGATGAACAGGTGCTGATGATTGAAGATGAACCATGAAGAGATCCTTAGATAGGAAATGATGAGTGAAATTGTAGTGAGGATGAATTGTAAAGCATGTTTTTTTATACTAACTTTGATGTTTTTCATGAGACAGGAACACACTTCTTCAAAATTATCTTTGATGATAATGATGGATGAGATTATTGAGAGTGTTTGAGTTATTTGAGAGGATTATTTGATTGAAGAGTGAGAATTGAGTGTTGACTTTAATGCATTTTAGTCTTCTTTTCTTACTCTCCATTATTTGCACCATATTGAATCTATCTTGCATTCACAGTATGCATAAACCAATGTATATTCAGCCTGCACAATCTACTTGCACTTGTAATCAAATAAAAAAGAATGACATCCAATTTAAAAATAGTCATAAAAATTTCTGAAGAACCTCATCATCGACTTCCTCCTACTTATTTTTTGCACCATGATTTTTGGAACAATGCACTTAAAGTATGCATGGTAGGGTCTCACTACATGACCTTGCATCAAGGCACATTTTGAGCTTCCCTATGCACTTTGAGTGATTGTAAGGATTGATGTATATACACATTGATATGTATGTGAGTAAGCGCACAAGCTTCATCATCAAATGCCTTTTACCCTGATACTTGCACCATGTTTGTTTACTTATGCACCTAAAATATGCATGATAGGGTTTCATTATATGGCCTTGCACAGGCACATTTTGAGCTTTACCCATGCACTTTGAGTGAAAGAAAGGTTTGATGTATATGCACATTGATATGTATGTGAGTAAGGGCACATGCTTCGTCTACAAATGCCAATTACCTTATCTTTTGTACCATATTTTAACCATGCATTTCCAAAGTATGCAATTGATAGGGCTACATTATATGGCCTTGCATAGGCACAATGCTTATCTTCCCATGCACTTGGCAAATGTTTTCAAAATTCAATGTTCTATGAAATGTCAGGTTATCTTTGAAGCAAAAAGAAGATTTGAAGATTGGCCCATCAAGGATGATGTGCAAGTTTAGTAGGGGCGAATGTCGTAGAGATTTACGTCTCTACATATCCACATCTCTACGTATCCAGTGTTTGAATAATCCAAATCTAAAGAATAATTTTCTACTGAGAATGTTGCAGATATTTTACCGAAGCATTGGTGAGAAATAGTCATAAGAAGATTTGCGGATTACTGAAGATTGTACCATTATTGAAGGGAGGATTATTGGAGTCAATTGTCAAGTCAGCAGATCACTTATTCATCATATTATATGTGTTTGCACACATATGAAACCCATGTTTAATTGTTCCATGTGAACCTGAAATCTTTATAGTGTGAAACCATAGAAACTAAAAGAAAAACAAAACAAAAGTGAAGCGAACGTTTCAAAATCAATCGCTATTTTCCAATCTAAAAGCAACATCAATTAGCGATCGGATTATTTTAACCGAAAAGCAAAATCAACTTCGATAGGAAATAGCGATCGCTATTTGGGGAAAACAAAGCAGAATTTTTCGTAAGGTCTTTTGTTAGAGCTTTTGGAGGATTGAAAATACTATATAAGAGGCACTTGGGTTCATTGTTAAGAGATTATCTGATATTATCTGACATCAACTCAGAGAGATCTCAAGCTTGAGTTCTGAAGCTCTTGGAGGAGTTCTTGGAGGCCACTTTGGAGGAGACGTTGGAGGAGGAGTTCTCACACTCTTGAGGAGTGTTGGTCCACACAAAGTGTGGAGGTTCTGCTCGCATGAGGAGGACATCATGATTTATGATATTTTGGTAACTTTATCCATTTCCGTTATCTGCATTATATCTGTATAGAAACATTATTATGAATTAATTGTCTCTCCAATTTCCTCACATCTCTCTCGCTTCCAAACTCTCTTATGATGATGTTAATGAATTGTACGTGTGATTTGAGATATGATTTCATCTGATTATCTGTGAGCGTCTATATTTGAATTCTACCTCTTAAGTTGCCCGAAGCACTCTGCGTGTACTGTCTATTTGGAACACTAGCAGTTGATGAATTGTACGTGTAATTTGAGTTATGTTCTCATCTGATTATCTGTGAGCATCTATATTGGAATTCTACCTCTTAAATTGCCCTGAGCACTCTGCGTGTACCGTCTATTTGGAACACTAGCAGTTGGCCTGATCCACCCAACTGAGCCCTTCGCGACAACGTATCATCCCTCATACCCGTAGTACATCTATATCAAGTATATATAGATTTTGTCATCATGACTCATCATAGATGCAAAGTTTTTATGAACCAATTGCAAGATTAGTATACATGTATATACAAGTCTTCATTTTCTGACCACGCACTAAAATTCAAGCCTCATGTGTTGATCTTTGCTTCATTCTTTAACTTCAAATCTTTATCCAAATTATCAATTGATGATTGTCTTGCACCAACAATATGGAGTGATAGAATACAGCACTTTAGTGGGACACTTATTAAGTACATATGTTGCACACATGACAGCCTCAAGCCAAAAACTATGTGGTAAAGCCTGAATCTTGACCATACACCTCGCCATCTCCATGAGTGACCTGTTCTTCCATCCAGCAACCCCATTTTGTTGAGGTGTATACAGCATTGTACACTGATGTTTTATCTGAGGTTCAACCAGAAATGCATTAAAGTAAGAAGGCATACATTCCCCGCTCGATGAGAGTGGAGGGTGCCCATTTTACATGTTGATAGATTTTCAGCCAAAACCACAAACTGTTTGAAGCACATAAACACTTTGGACTTTTCCTTCAATGGATATACCCATGCATGCCTGGAAAAATCATCGATGAAATTCATGAAGTAAAGATTGTGGCCAAAAGAAGCTGCCTGCATAGGACCAGAGACATCACTATGTACAAGGTGCAATTTATGAGTAGTCCGAAATGAACCATCTTTTGACAATGAGGAACGCTACATTTTACGCAAAATACAACCTTCACAAACATGTTTCCCAGGTGCCTCGATTTTGGGCAATGAGGACACCATTTCAGATTTCTACAGGCATAGTAAACTAGCAAACGTTAGATGATCAAAGTGTGCATGCCAAAGCTTTGCATTTGACATAGCGGGAGAATCATGTACTACACATGCAATATCATTTATAGAACTTTCATAGTCTATGAGCTTATATAGCCCATGGCATAAAATGCCAAAAGCAATAATGACGTCTCCATTTGACAAATCATGAACTATACATCTGCCATCAAAAAATTTCACAACCAAGCCAATCTTGGCTAATGCAAAAACTGATAACAGATTTTTCTTGATCCCTGGCATAAATAAAGACAAAGTGAAAGAACTACTATCAACAGTAGTCAAAATGATCTTACCAACTCCCATAACAGGATAAGAGGAGTTTTTGGCGCATGAAATAGCATTCCCTATAGGGGCAGGCTCAAGTGAAGAGAAGAAAGTATGCTGCGAGGTAATATGTTTGGTCACACCACTATCAAAGTACCAAAAGTCTGAGTCTATGCAGTGCTCATGAGAAGATGGGTCAAAACTGCAAATAGTAGTAAATGTGCATTTTTCATCCTACACAAGATGAGCAGACTCTGTTTTTGGTGTAGAGGCCTTTGCAACAACCATTCCGGCCTCTTTCTTCTTTGCCTCTTTAGCAACTAGTTTTGCACAGCTCTTAATGACATGATCATTTGCTTTATAGTATTTTCAAAACAGTTTCTACTTTTCTGATTTCTTCTCATCTTTGTCTTCCTTCTTGGAATATGCAGCATTTGCAGATTTTTGCTTACTAGTAGAAGAGCTCCATTTTCCTTTGCCCTTCTCACTAGCCAAGAAAGCTTGATCTGCAATACGCATGATGGACCTATTCTGCCTAGACTAATCTTCTTGCAACAGAATAGAGACTAACTCCTTAAATGACAAGGCATTTGGATTGCCTTTCATCATCAAACAAAGAGTAGAAGCAAAACTCTGATATGAGTTAGGGAGACCATTCAGAACGGTCTACACAAGTGACCTATATGGTATAACTTCATCAGCAGAAATCAATTGTTCTTTCAAATCCTTGATCTTTGTCACAGAGAAAGTTGTCCGTAGGATCACCTTCATTCATGTTCTCACTCTCCAATTGTTTTCAGAGGTAAGCAACAGGAGCCTCATTCCTAGCTTGGTACAATGTGGTAAGTGTATCCCAAGCATCCTTAGCCATTCTACAAGAGTGAATGTGACGAATAATGGCATGTTTGATAGACAAAGCTATCAATGCATGTGTCTGAGCATCTCTGCCATCCCATCAAATTTGCTCTATAGTAGGTGCAACAAGAATAGTAGCACAGACAAGAATCTACAAAATATCATCATCTTCGACACCATCTCCACGAGCTCCAACACCTGTACTTGCAATACTTGTATTCATAGGTGTAACAAGACATCTTTCAATACTGTGCAAAATATTCCATAGTCCTTTTGCGACCAATAGTTAGACGTTTTCGGAGGGATTTCCACATCCAAATAAAAATTTCAAAAAAGAAAAAAGTTTTGTTTCTAGACAGATAAACTATTATATCTCTCAAATCGTTTCGATACATTTCTTTTAACTTGACTAATCTTTCTTCTTAGTACGTGTAGGCAACAAGAACATGAAGATCTGGACTAAACAAAGATCTCATTATCTAACTTCCTTATATTGATAAAATCTTATGAAGTGGAATACAATTAATCTTATGAATAAGTATTCTAATCAATCTCATGAGATGTGTATGCATGGTTATGAGCCATGTGTATACATGGGCATTGATGTCAGATGCATGAATAGGCAAGTATTAAGAAGTTTATGTGGTTATATGTTTATGTTTTTTGTATGTGTAAATTCATGAAGATGTGAAAGATAAGTATATATCTATGTGTTTCGAATTAAATTCCTACTCTTGTATATCTATACTTGTCTACCTAAACGTATTCATGTTGTTAATTAATTGTGCAAAGTTGTGTTAGACATGTGTCTATGAGGATGGTGAAGTTAATTATTAGGCCTATGTGTTTGCTTTTTTCTAAGTACATGAAACCCTAAAGAATATGAGAGTCCATTCTTATGAATTTGCCTACATATAATCATAGGAATCAGATGAATTTGCTTATATGTCATTAGAGGAGTACCTAGTGTATGTGGTATATTGATTCAAACCTGTGTATGTTCCATGTAAGTGTATGTAAAGGCATGTGAATGTGATCAGCTGTATCTATGTAACCATGTGAATGGGTATGGGGTATTTTATACTTTATAGAAACAACATATAGATATTAAAATATATGAATCCATAAAGTTTTATGATGTCAAAAACCTTATGAATGAATGTTTTGTGTATATAAGTTAGTACGTATTAACCTTAAAACGAGATATTCATATATACATACTAATAAATGGATTTATTTAAATATATATTAATGTCATTATATGCTCATTACTATATATTAGTTACATTATATATTAGATCATAAATAATTTAACTAATAAATAATGTATTTAATATAATTATTAGTTACATAGTTAGTCTAACCTAATAATTATTTAATACATATAATAAAACAAATCATACGTGAGTTGTGTGCATAAATAATATGTAATACTTAATTAGTAGTGTGCCTTAGAGTAGATGTTGGCAGTAGTCAAGGCACCCAAGGATTCATAAGACAAGGAAGCACAAGCAGACACAGTAGTCAACGAAGATCTGGCAAATAGGCCATCCAAATTTTCCAAGCAAACCTCATTTAAAAATGATTTTCATCACTACCTTAGCCTTGTAAATACCATTTTTGGATCGTTTCAACTCCATTTTGTGCAAGGCAAGGAGTCCTTGAGCTTGAGGAGCATTAGAAGTACCTACCTATCAATTTTCAAATTTTTTAGACTCCATTTGAGCCCTCAAATAGGCCCTAGAACCTAATTTTTAACTAGGTCGGACACTAGGTCTGGACAGGACCAAAAACTAGTCAAAAAATATAAATAGAGCTAGAGAGCTCATTTTTTATTTTAGCTTCTTGTAGAATTGAACTTGTAAGAGCACCTTTGAGTAATCTAAAAGAATTCCATTGTCTCTCTTTGTTCTTTCCGTGTGTGCGCGTGTGTGTGTATGTGTGTGCATGTTGGTGTGCTTCTCACTCACACATTTGTGCCATCACTTGTTCGAGGTCTTCATACCATCCTCATGTCTTCCCGGATTGACATTAAAGGAGGTGCTACTCATCACTGAGCTACACCAAATTTTGGTGCCGTTGTCGGGGATCGAGCTTTGAGGACGAGCGTGTGATGGTAAGACGTAGAGTTGAGGCATTGGAGTCATAGGTATTTTCTTCACTTTTATCTATTTTCTTTTGTTTTCTTCATCACCATCATCATCATCACCATCATCATCATCACCATCTCCCACCTCCATCTCCATCATCGCAAAAAATTTCAGTTTTTGGTCATATCACCCTACCCATACCATTCCCCTCATTTCATTTGTGAGAGAGAGCAAGAGAGCATTAGTGTGCTTGTGCTATTGTGTGCTTTCTGAGATTTTTTGCAGGAATCAGCATCCCCAGTAGTTGTACCAGCTTCAGCAGGTAAAAAATTTGACTGTGCAGGTCCCGAGGCGTTGACGTCTGTCAATCACGATCAACAGAAAAAGTGATCCTTTTGCTAAACTAAGTGCATAAATGTGATGTGTAGGCCTACAGCTTCATGAATATGTGTTTGAAATTTTAAAATTTCTCAGTTTTCTATCAATCGGGATCGACATGTCAATCAATCGTGATCGACAAACAACGATGGACACTTGCCGACGGACCTGTCAATCGCGATCGACTTGTCAATCGTGATCGACAGAGTCAACGACCGATTGACCACGATCGATAGGCCTATCGCGTGCCATGTGTTAATCGCGACCGACCCTTCAGTCGTGATCGACCCATCAATCGCGATCGACAGTCCCGACCGACCTATCAATCGTTACTAACCTAGTCAACGACTATTTGACCACGATCGACAGACCCCGCATGCCCGTGTCAATCGGATCGACTGAGTCAATGATCCTTTCACCATGACTAACTAAAATTTCGGGCCACGTGTCAATCTTGATTGACCATCAATCACGACTGATAGCCACGACGGACCTGTCAATCACGACCGACACGTCGATCGCGACTGACATATCAATCGTGATTGACAGACTACATGAGCGCGATTGACGGGCGAATTCGGCCATTTTTTAGGGGAAAGATATTTGGTCTATTGTTGGCTACTATTTAGGAAACATTAGAAGTTTGTCAGAGCATTGTGAGGTCGCTACACAAAGTAATTCGAGAAATCCTATCTGCCTATTAGCCTGTTTTAATCTTGTTTTAGCCCCAAAACCCTGAACTAGCATAACTTTCTCATACGAAATCCATTTGCTGTGATTTTTGTTTTGTTGGAAAGCTCATGGGGAGTACATATCCGGATTATTAGATATAGTATTTTGAACTGACCATATCCAGGGGGAGAAAAACTAAGGGATATTTAGGATTGTTTTCCATAAAGCCAAAGAACAACTTCATCTCTGAATTGCATGAATGAGCAAGGTTTATTGTGTCAACTGAATTTAAGTCTTGAGCTAACTTTGGGACTTTTACAAGTCCATTAAGAGCGCCAAAGGGCATTTTAAGCAAGAGTAAGCGCAAGCTTGGGAATGTGCTTCCTAGGCACACAAGAGCTACCAAAGAAGGAGACTTGAGGTTGGAGATTCTCAACTTCCTCTTTCAATTCCTAGATTAGGCTAAATACCGATAGAGGTTTTGATTAATTAGGGATACGTTAAGCACGATCAAGTCCAAGAACTCTAATCACTCAAGTGCAAGTACAAAGAAATTCCATTTCGAAACAACCTAAGGGAAAAGAATTTAAATCAAGCGACCAAACTCAAGTACGATAAAACCTAAGTGTTCCTTGTGATGAAAACTGATTGGACAAGAAGTGACATCCTAAGAAAAAAATTAAAAAGAACAAGTTATTACTACAAAAGAACTGAGCAACGAGGTTGTATTTGGGAACATTGGGGCTATTCAATTAGGCATATGAAGCTTAGATCAGGACGATACCTAGGGAGAGATAGACAGAGTCTTAGGTCTTTAGAGGCTAGTGTCAATCATACTGCTATTATTCACACTACCCTAGCTTTGAGGCTAGTGAATCAGAGATGTCTCATGGTATGGAGAGACCCACAGGAAGTTCAGGTGTGCCATATTCACAAAGGGTAGAAGGCCCTTACAAGATGCAACTCGAATACTTTAGAACCAACCGATTAGGTGCTTGCATCTATGAGGATGGCCTAGGAAGATCTGTGGTCCAAATGGACCAACCCATTGGAATTGAACATCCAGCTGTCAAATTTGAAAATGGAGCATACCTGGACAAAGAAGGAACCATATACATAGTCACCAGTCACCTAGATAGGACATATGAATTTGGTAATGTGGTCCCAGAAACGGACATAGGTGACCTAGAGCAAGGGAACATAGGTGGAGAGCCTAAAACCCCTCAAGGCAAATCAGTTCTTACTAGAATTATCATGCCATAGTGGATTCTCAGGACAATAAGAGCATAGATCTGCTTCTAAATCGAGAAACCGATGAAGCCTTCTAGAGGTATAAGTCTGATCAACCAAATGAGGTAGGAACAATCACAATCTATGAGTTCAAAGATCCAGATAGCTCAGGCAAAGTGACCTATTTAGAAAATACTTCGGAGAGGATCTTTCTGGTCTCAGAACATGGTAGACATGCCTACACTTAAAAGGGGGAATTCATTTTTCCCCAACCAAGATTAGAAGTGAGTTTCACCAACCCAATGGGAAGAGAAAGAACAAGAACGGAAACGGATAGAGTGGAACCTAAGAGACTTAGAGCTCCAAGAAATCCAAGAAATATATATGAATTCTCTGGACCAAGACCTAGAGACCACATGAGGACTTTGAGACCTACACAGCTAGTCAAATCCATGAAGAACTACTTCGATGGCACAGGAGACCCATATGATCATGTGGCCGAGTTTAGGCAAGTCTTGAGAGCTGAACAAGTTGAGAGCCTATTCACGTAGTACAATGCCTTTGTTCTAACCCTTAGGAACACAACCCTTACGTGGTTTCAACCGCTAAATGAGAGACAGTTCAGGAACATAGACCAACTTCTAGAGGCATTCATTACCGAATTCTCTAAGAGTGGCATAAGGCATAACACTTCCTCACTAATTCATAGCTTCAAGCAGACACCTCAAGAGACCGTTAGACTGGTAGGAAGAAGGTTTAGGCAATACTTAGAGAGGTGCCCTATTCCTGAGTTACCCACACCAGCCAAACAAAGTGGCTTTATTCCTAGATGGACTGTTGAGTACAAAGTTGAGATCATATTTGTACTTGAAAGACCCTAGGACCATAGAAGAGTGTGTATGCATGTGCATCAAGATCGAGGATAACCTAGGAGAGGAATTAGAACTTTCAAAAATCTACGAAGATTTAGATAATTCTACTAGCCTCTCTTCCTCGCAATCCGCATCTATTGAGGAACTCGCTGAGAAAGTAGCTCAAAAACTAGGTGTCTCTAGCAAACAAATCCCAAGATTTGCCCCAGTTAAGCGATGCTATACTTGTGGAGGTGACCATATGGCGAACGTATGTTGCATCATGGCTCAACCCCAAGTGAATCCTAGTAGCCAGTACTACACCATAGAACGGAGGTACACCAATCACACCCTGCAAGATTGCCCCTACAATAAGCAAGCAGTTAGGCAAACGTACCCACAACCATACCCTCAACAAGGAAGATACCAGAACCAGTACCCACCACAACAGTATGCGAGGCCTCAAAAAACCTACCAACCATAATATCAGGCCCAGCAGAGACCTCAACCAGTGCTAGCCCAACAACCTCCTACTCCAGCCAATGTGATCCCAGTAAAGTATGCAGCTATAGAAGAGAAATTGAATAGAGCCATAGTGCCAATAACACCATTGCTTTCAAAAAGTGACCCTAGTGACCATAGCTTTGATTCTACACATATTGATAGCCCCCAGGCTTACTACATGCAGTCTCCTGAACATGGTGAATTCTACTATAACTAAGAACCGAGTGAACCTAGTTGGGATCCAGAGTATGAAAATATCATGTACACAAATCCCAACCCTAGACCTCAACCTAGGCAAGTAAGAACCCCATTCCCTAGAGGACCATGCTACAGATGTCAAGGAGATCACCTCATTCGTGATTGCCCCATGCCTGCACCCACACAACCCCAGTCAGTAACAATCCAAGGCTTTTGTCAAGTTTTCAGAAAGGAGCATCTCTTATGAGATTGCCCAAAGAATCCCAATAATATGCCAAAAATCACTCCTATTAATGTTATTGGGTTAGTAGTAGACTCTACAGGAAGTGTGACTTCCACTGCACCAGTACAGGTAGTCACTAGAGCTCAGGCTTTGCAGTAGAACCAAGGTTTAGCCCAAGAAAGGAGAGCGGAGATTAGTGAAACTGAGAGTGTAGCCAAGAAACGAACAAGAGCCTAGAAAGATAGCCGAGAAAGGATGAAAAAGACAATGGGCTAAGAAGATGAGTGACTTAGAAGAAAGCATAAGAGAAGCAAAAGCCAAAATTGTTGAACTCACCTCTCAAACACACTCTCACATACCACCACCACCATCATCCCTATCACCATCTAATCCACCACCTTTCAACCCACCTCAGACAATTCCACCACCTCCTAGAGTAGGATCAGTGTTAGCCGACCCCACTCTTGAGGACAGACATGATGCTTAAAGCATATTAGGCCAGAATCCAAGAAGGGCCAAATGTGACGGATCATGACAAGTGCTACCCTAGAGCTGACCTAGAGATAGAAAGAACTAAGTTTTGCGCGAAAATGTTAGCATTTGCTCAGACCATGTTTGAAGCCAGTCGCCTCTTCAACTACTCTTTCTCAGCTAAGGCACAATTGCACTTGGATGGAGTATTAGAGAAGTTAGAGAGCATAAGTGCAAGATCTACCAAGGAAGAAAACTCTCAAGGAACAGATGAGGCAAGTAAAAGAATAAGCATTCCCCCACAGGAAGCTTATGTGCCTAATTCCACTGAACCAGACACCTCTTCTTCTATGAATAGGTATTCGCCAGAGTTCCTGCAAGAGATTCAAGAAGAGAAATGGGCTAAATAAAGTGATGTCCCCCCTCCCATTGAACTTGTGGACGACGTGCATGATCAATTCCCACAAGACATCCCATCCATTTATGGAGAGCAAGAGAGTACCCAATCTCAGGAGAGATTAGACTTTGAGTCTAATTCCTTACATGAGCTACCCCACTTCACAGGCCCTTGGGAAGCTAAGTCTACTTGCATGAGGGCACCCACAGTCATGATAAGAAACGAAGACTCTATCATACCTAGGAATATCGAGGTATTGAAGAACACTAAAGTGCAGTGCAACCTCACTTTAAAAGAGCTGCTCAAGGTTAGGCCGGAACTATGGAAACATGTAGCCAATCAAGTGCTAGAAATAGCAAACCCTCGTTCCCACGTAGGATCTCATAGAACAGTACCCGAAATACCTTTGGACAAAATAGGAGACATCAATGAAGGAGAAGAGGGAAACACCTATCTTCCGATGACCCATTAAGAATACACAACCAAGGCAATTGTGGACTCAGGTGTAGGATTTGCAATTGTTACCACTTCCCTATGGAAGCGTTGGGGCAAGCTAGCACTCAGGCCAACGAGAATGAAATTGCAGATGGCTGACGGTCACATAGAGAGACTCTTAGGGCTGTTAGAAGGAATAACTCTCACTACTTGTGGTGTATAGTTTGAGCACACATTTGCTATGTGCGACTTTAGCAAAACTCATGCCTATGAGATGATTTTGGGAAGACCTTTTATGCAATAGTTGCAAGTGGTACAGGACTGGGGAAGCAACTCCTTGTACTTGCAACACTTAGGTGTCACGACCAAAGTCAATCTCAAGGATTACTCTCATAAGGATGTTCCCCCCATCCAATGGAATCCCATCCATCGAGCCAAAGATGATACTGAGTTAGTGCATTCCATAGGATCAGGATCCTCATGGATGCATGAAGACACTCACTTATGGATGTGTAAAGTAGCAGTAGAAGAAGAGAAGAGAGAAAAGGCCAGAGAGGTAGGTGCGAAAGAAACCCATAGATGAGTTCACAACCCAGCCTATGCACTTGTAGTATTTCCTGACGAAGAGTTTGAACCTCACGGCTGGGCAGAAATTCTAGCAACGATGGATGTAGCCATCAATGAAGAACAATGGACACCCCACTATGATGAGGATGGCTATGACATTTTAGTCTTCTTAGTAGAGCCAATTATGGGTGATTCGGTTATTGAAGAATGTGAACCTAGCACTGATGCATTTGAGGATGCAAATGACTTTGATCTAGAGTCAATCATTATGGACTCACCTTTCGCATCAGAGGAAGAATACTTCTATGAAGTAGAAGTTCACCCTCAGATACATGAAGAGCTCACAAATCATGTAAGACTAACCATGCAAGTGACCCCTAAGAGTGAAGGCAAGAAAAGAAAGAAGAGAGCAGGCATACAAGAAGAGGAAGAATCTTTGTTTGAGGTCCTTGAAAATTTTTAGAAATATGAGATAGAAGATAGGAGAGTCATGATAAGAATGCCTAAATGCGAGGCACACTCAGGGGAGGCCTATGATGACAAAGGAACCACTAAGAAAATAGTAGTAGCCATGGAAGAAGGAGAAGAAAGATGCACGTACATAGGACATGACTTGACAAAAGAAGAGGAGTATGAGTTGATATCTTTGCTAAGAGAGTACAGAGATGAATTTGCTTGGAGTTACAAGGACTTAAAAGGCGTAGACCCTAACATATGCTCACACACAATACCCATGACCTCAGATGCCAAACCCTCTAAACAGAAGCCATACACATACAACGATAACTATGCTGCCAAGATTAAAGAAGAGATAGATCGCTTGGTTGAAGTTGGATTCATTTATGAAATTGAGCACACTGAGTGGGTATCCCCCATTGTAGTGGTGCCCAAGAAGAATGGAAAGTTACATGTGTGCATTAACTTGAAGAAGGTTAATGCATCCACTATTCAAGATAACTATCCGCTTCCCATCACTGAGCATCTATTAGAAAGAGTAGCAGGCAAGGAAGTGTATAGCTTCCTTGATGGATTTTCGGGATACAATCAGGTAGCCATTGTTCCTGAAGATCAGCATAAGACGGCTTTTGCCACGGAATGGGGCATATTTGCTTTTCGGGTAACGCCATTTGGCCTCACCAATGCACGAGCCACTTTTCAGAGGTTGATGTGCCATGTGTTTAAGGACTTCCTGAGAAAGAATTTAGAAGTCTATGTTGATGACCTCTATGCGCATTCCAACATTAGACAGACACATATACTCGAGCTCAAGCAAATCTTTGACAAATGTAGAGAATATCAAGTCTGTCTGAACCCAGAAAAGTGTATTTTCATGGTTAGACAAGGCAAGATCCTAGGACACATAGTGTCAAAGAATGGCATATCCACAGATGAAGAGAAGATGAAAGCTATAGCAGAGCTACCTAGGCCAAAGAATGTCAAGGAAGTGCAAGCTTTCATGGGGCATTGTGGTTATTACTGATGTTTTATACATATGTATGCCATCATTGCAAAGCCTCTCTACGGACTTTTGACCAATTTTGAGTGGACTAATGAATGTGAGAACTCCTTCAATGAGCTTAAACGCCGATTATGCTCAGCACCAATCTTAACAACACCAGATTGGAACAAACCTTTCCATGTGCATGTGGATGCATCCAACTATGCAATCGGATGTGTGCTAGCACAACCTGCAGGCAAAGGTAATATGGATCTTCCAATTGCCTATGCTAGTAGACAACTAAATGCAGCTGAACGGAATTATATCACTAATGAGAGAGAAGGATTAGGCATGATATATGCGGTTAAGAAGTTTAAACACTATTTTCTTGCAAATAAGTTTAAATTTTTTACTCACCATCAAGCACTGTTGTACGTGGTAAATAAGCCATGCAATATAGATAGATTATTAAGATGGTTTCTCTTACTTATGGAATATGACTTTGAGGTAGTGGTAAGGAAAGGCAACACTCATTTGAGAGCTGACCATCTCTCTAGGCTCACCTCTGGAGAGGCACCGCAAGGAGTATTAGATGATCTTCCTGATGCTTACTTGTTTAGTTTGGAAGTGGTGCCTTAGTGGGCTAGGCCATTGGTGCCAGTATTGACATATGGGCCTAACCACCCAGTAATGAACACACAGGATAGGGAGATAGTAAAAGCCCAAAAGTACCATATAATGGCAGGGAGTATGTACAAGCATACAGATCAAGGAATCTTAGCTTGTTGTGTGGAAGAGGATGAGTACGATAAATGGTTGCAATTAGCACATGTAGGTGCATTAGAGCAACACTACTCAAAGCGAAGGACCCTACAGACGCTAAGGAGACTTGGAGTGCATTGGCCAACTATGGAAGCAGATGTTCATAGGTTGTGCAAGGAATGCCCAATCTGTCATATTAGACCACCTGTGGAACACGCTACTCTTTATCAAGAGTCTCTAGTAGCAGATTGGAGTGAACCATTAGTAGCCTTCTTGAGGATGAAAACATTCCCTCAAGATATGACATTGGCCGGATAAAGAAGTCTAGAACAAGAAGCCCTAGATTACTCACTCATTGTTAATAATCTACACAAGCATGGTAAAGATGGTTACCTCAGATTATGTGTCCATGAGAACGAATATCTTAAGATCTAGGAAACTGCTCACCAAGGTGTAGCAAGAGGACACTTTGGACCAAATCGGGTGATCAAGGCAATCCTATTTGCAGGATTATGGTGGCCAACCCTTCACATGGATGCACATACCTATGTGAAGAGGTGTGATGTTTGCCAACGAACTCAGTATCCTATATGCAAAGATGAGATGCCTCTGAAACCTATGATGGGTGGATGTGCATTCTCTAAGTGGGGAATAGACTTTGTAGGCCCTATTAACCCCCCGGCCAAGAGTTCACATGCCGAATACATCATTGTGGCCATAGACTATTTAACCAAGTGGGTAGAAGTGAAAGCCACAACGAAGAATGATGCTCAAATGACAGCTAACTTCTTATTTGAGAATGTGTTCACCAGATACAGGCTGTTGGAGCAAGTCTATGACAAGCCTAAGTATTGGCTTGAGTCTCACAAAGTCTTAGAAGAAGCTTTAAAAAGAAGACTATGTAAAGTTCACTTGTGAACTACCTCTTGTAACTTTTGAAGAGTTTACTTAATGTAAAAGTAAGAGAATCTTAAGTGGTTGAGTCCACTTGATCAAGAATGGAAAGAGGAGCCACAAATTCGTGATTTGTGGTAGGTAGAGAATCAAATCAATCATTGATTGATTGGAGAGTGATTGACGGAAGTTAGCCTCCCAAACTCAACTATAAATAGATGGCAGTTTTAGTCGTGGTTAGAGAGACCTATGTGAAGACCTCCAAGAGCTGAGCTTTATGCCATATCAAGGTGTGATTACAAGGCACACACATGTATCAGTAAGTCATTGTATTGTACAAGCAATATACTTTCATTTTCATGATTATTTGAGTTCATCTTTCCATGTTCTTGTGAAGTGTACTACTCACTGCCATTACTCTCAGTTTTCTCAGTTAGCTTGCAGAGATGTTTTCTCTGAGCTTGGTCCATCCTTTTCAGTGATTTAACTTGGTAAAGCTAGCTCTATAAGTCTACTATATGCTCACAAATTTTCATGTCATTTGGATGTTGCAATCTTCAGTTATGTTCATTTGAAGTCATCAGGGTCTGTTCATCTTCACTTCTCTGTCAGGTACCCGACTTTTTCACTCATCTTGTCAGAGCCATTTCTCAGTGGTTACGTATTCAAATTCAGTGATTTAAAGCTTTTTGGATTCAGCTTACTGTCTAGTATAACCATACAAATTTTCATAATCATTGGATTTCTACATTTGGAGTTATCTTGATTTGTCTGCTCACTGGTCTATTTCTGTAGCAGTCCGTGAAAATCGGGATGATGTCATCACTTGTTAAAACTTATTCTCAGTGTGTGGTTCATTATTTTTGATGAGATTACTCTTGAAAGTTAGCTCTTTAAGTTGCCTAGACTTCCCCAAGAGGAATTGAGCTAATTGCTGCTGTGCTCAGAGAATTATGTAAAACATTGGACAGGTGTATGAACCAAGAATAGGAAGTTTTCACCTCTGAGCTAACTCCAACTTATCTGTTTTGATCTATCTTTTTGAGAGTGATCTTCCAAGGTACATAGGGTGTCTAATACATCCATTGGAAAGCTAAAAGGGCCCACCATATACTTCTGGAGTTCATTTGGCTGGTGTAGATCAAGGATTTTGCAACACCTCTTCATCTTCAAGCACATACATATCCATCTCTTCACAGTGGTATCAGAGCAAGGTTGGACAACATGGCAGATGGATTTCCTTCATCAATTGACAAATTGGATAGAGGTAATTACTCATCTTGGTCATTAAGGATGGAAGCTTATCTCCAAGGTAGAAGTTTATATGGTTATGTGGCTGGAGATGAAGTTATGCCAAGTTTCAGGAACAAAAGTCAACCAACACAAGAAGAGCAAGAAAGATTGAGCACATGGTGCTCCAAGGATGCACTTGCAAGGTCTTATCTCCTCAACTCTATCTCAGATTTTTTGTTGCCTCACATTAGAAGTTGTAAGACATCTCAGGAAGTGTGGGATGCACTTGAAGCTTTCTTTTCTTCAAGTACTAAAGCTAGGAAGCATCAACTATGGTTGGATACCACAACTCTCAAGAAGGCTCCCAAACAAAATGTGACTCATTTTGTCACAAAGCTCAAGGACATAGCGGATCAGTTGGGAAGCATTGGAGAGGTAATAGATGAAGAGCAAATTGTAAGGCAGGTCATCAATGGCTTGAAGGCAGATGATAAGTGGGAAGCATTCACCACAGCTATGGATTTGTACATGGACATGCATGTACCTGATTTCAACACACTCATTGGACAACTACTTACTCAAGAGGCAAAGCTTATCAAAAATGGAGAAAGCTCTAAAGGTAATCAATCTTCAGCTTTATACACGGATAAAAGCAAGTCTAAAGATAACAAAGGAAAGGCAAAGAAAGTGGATGATGAAGCAGGTACATATCAAGCTAACTATGCAGGTAGAGGAAGACATGGTAGAGGTAGAGGAAGAGGAGGTAGACAAGGCAGGGGGAGATCCCAAGACTCCAACTCATGTTCTATTTGTGGATTAACTAATCATACAACTGAAAATTGCTTTAGGAATTCCAGGAATCAAAGAGGTAGAGGATACAATAGAGGAAGTTATGGCTACTCAAGAGGAAGGTTCAACAACTACCATGGCAACTACAACAACTACAATCATTCAAACTATCAAGGAGGCTACAAAGGAAGGAGAGACTACAATAACTACACAGAAGACTCAAACAAAGAGGATTCATTATTGATCATGAACATGGCTATGCCACAAGGTAAATCTGATGAGCATGTTTTCTACATAGATTCAGGTTGTTCAAATCATGTGGCAGGAAATATGAGATTTAGAAGATCCAAGGAATAAGCATGAGGTACAAACAGGAGATGATACAAAACATCCTGTGGAGAAAATAGGCAATGTCAAAGCACCCGATGGAAACATCAACCTACTCAGTAATGTACTCTATGTCCCTACCATTACAAAGAATTTGATAAGTGTTGGGCAGATAGTAGAGAAAGGGTTGCAAGTCAGGTTCACAAAAGCAGGAGCATTTGTTGAAGATCCAAGTCAAGGAATCAGAAGAATTGCAAAAGGTGAAAAGACAGGTAGATTGTTCACATTTGAATTACAGGACACTAGAAACATTGCTCTCTTTAATTATGGTAGTCAGACACTCACAGAATTGGAAGTATGGCACAAAAGGTTAGCACATATTGGTGAAAGGTCATTAAAGCAAATCTGTAGGGACCAAAGTGTACTTGGACTTCCTAATTTGTCAAAACAACATATGATTTATAAGTGTAGTGCATGTCAATTTGGAAAGTCTCACAGGTTACCATTCATGAAGAAAGGTTATATGCATGGAGATCTCTTGGAGTTGGTTCATACAGATGTATGGGGACCTAGCAAGGAAGCTTCAATATCTGGATCAAGGTATTATGTTTCCTTTATTGATGATTGCAGCAGATGGACTATCCTATTCTTTATGAAACACAAAGATGAAGTTTTTTCATGTTTCAAAAGATATTTGGCTCTTGTGGAGAATCAAACAGGTAAATCACTAAAAAGGCTAAGGTCAGATGGAGGGGGAGAATACTTCTCCCATGATTTTGATTCTTTTCTTCAAGAAAGAGGAATCAAAAGAGAGGTAACTACAAGGTACACTCCTGAGCAAAATGGAGTGGTAGAAAGGAGGAATAGGACAATTGTTGAAGCTGCAAGCTCTATGTTAAATGAAAAGCATTTACCTAATTACTTATGGGCTGAGGCTGTATCTACAGCCACTTACTTGATTAACAGGTTGCCTTCAAAATCCCTTGATGGGATGACTCCATATGAGGCTTGGAATGGAAGAAGACCAAGCTTAGATCATTGTAAAATTTTTGGATGTATTGCTTTTGCTCATGTTCCTTCATAGGTTAGAGGCAAGATGGATCCAAAGGCAGAAAGGTGTGTATTTATTGGATATGACAACAATCAAAAGGGCTACAGGTTATACAACCCTACCAACAAAGGATTCTTGGTAAGCAGAGATGTAGTTTTTGATGAGAACAATTCATGGTATGAAGCTTCATGCAGGAAGATCAATTTACCATATGATCTTGAAGAAGATTTTCCAAAGCTTGGTAGAAAACAATCAAAGATTGAAGAACAAGACACCTCAGAGGATGATGAAGAATCTCACATGGAAAAGATCAAAGCATGGAAGTCTAAAGGTAAAGCAAAATTGTAGGAACTTGGACATGAGGTAGAATCATCACATCATGGCCTAAGAAGATCTATGAGGGAAAAGAAAAAACCAGAAAGGTATGGGTTTGACACCTCATTAGTAACTAAACATTCTATCTACATAGCACATGACATAAAACAAGAGGAGCCATCATCATTCAAAGAGGCCAAAGCAAAAACAGAATGGAAGCATGCAATGAAGGAAGAGATTGAAGCACTTGAGGAAAACACCACTTGGGATTTGGTGCCCAAGACTTCATCCATGAAGGTAATAGGCTCAAGATGGGTCTATAAACTCAAGAAGAATTCTGATGGTTCCATTAACAGGTATAAGGCAAGGCTTTTAGCAAAAGGCTTTGCACAAACTCAGGGAATTGATTATGAGGAGACCTTCTCTCCTGTGGCAAAGATGCCTACTATTAGGGTTTTGCTTAGTATTGCCTCTTCCAAGAATTGGAAGATACTTCAACTAGATGTAAAGAATGCATTTTTGAATGGTTGGATAACAGAAGAGGTATATATGGCACAACCACCTGGTTTTGAGAATCAAGTTTATCCTAATTATGTGTGTAAACTTAACAAAGCATTGTATGGTCTCAAGCAAGCTCCAAGAGCTTGGAATTTCAGGCTTGTTTCATTCTTGCAGGACAAAGGCTTTCAACCAAGCAAGGCAGATCCTTCACTCTTTATTAAAAAGAGTAATTATGAGGTCATCTACCTATGTGTATATGTAGATGATATTATATTGACAGGAAATGATGCAGATGGTATGAAGAAGATCAAAGATCAGATGAGAGAAGCGTTCAAGATAAGTGATTTGGGTTCACTTACCTACTTCCTAGGTTTGGAAGTTGTCTACAAAGATCATGGTTTGTTTCTCACTCAAAGAAAGTACATTAAGGACATGTTGGCAAAATTCAAGATGCAAGATTGTAAGATTGCAGGTACTCCAATGGAGGTCAATCACAAATTGAGCTCACATGAAGGTGAACTGATAGAGGACATCACATCATATCAAAGTCTAGTGGGTAGTCTCAACTATGCCACATTGACAAGAGTAGATATATGTTACAGTGTGAGTGTGCTAAGCCAATTTATGCACACACCAAGGAAAACACATATGGATGCTGCCAAAAGGATTCTCAAGTATCTCAAAGGAACCATAAGTGAAGGACTTTATTATCCTTATGTATCTGATTTAGGTTTGAAGCTATTTTCTGATGCAGATTGGGCTGGCTCCAAGGAAGATAGGAGGAGCACTTCAGGTTATCTTACCTTTGCAGGTTCAAAGCTTATTTCATGGTCATCCAAGAAGCAACCCACAGTTGCTCTCTCTTCTACTGAAGCTGAATATAGAGATATTGCCATAGCAACACAAGAAGCTATGTGGATGAAGACATTATTCAAAGATCTTGGATTGGAGTTCGAAACTCCAACTATTTTTGGTGACAATATGAGTTCTATTCATTTGGCTGCTAATCCTATTTTTCATGCAAGGACTAAACATATTGAAGTTCATTATCACTATGTACGAGAGAAGGTTCTAAGCAAAGAGATTCAAATATCATATGTGTCCACTCATCAACAATGTGCAGATATTCTAACAAAAGCATTGGATGGTACAAAGCTTTGCAAATTCAAGGCTATGATTGGTTTGCAGGTAATCTTGGAAGATTAAAGACCTCAAGCATACTTGGCTTGAGGGGGAGCTGTTGGAGCAAGTCTATGACAAGCCTAAGTATTGGCTTGAGTCTCACAAAGTCTTAGAAGAAGCTTTAAAAAGAAGACTATGTAAAGTTCACTTGTGAACTACCTCTTGTAACTTTTGAAGAGTTTACTTAATGTAAAAGTAAGAGAATCTTAAGTAGTTGAGTCCACTTGATCAAGAATGGAAAGAGGAGCCACGAATTTGTGATTTGTGGTAGGTAGAGAATCAAATCAATCATTGATGGATTGGAGAGTGATTGAGGGAAGTTAGCCTCCCAAACTCAACTATAAATAGATGGCAGTTTTAGTCGTGGTTAGAGAGACCTATGTGAAGACCTCCAAGAGCTGAGCTTTATGCCATATCAAGGTGTGATTACAAGGCACACACATGTATCAGTAAGTCATTGTATTGTACAAGCAATATACTTTCATTTTGATGATTATTTGAGTTCATCTTTCCATGTTCTTGTGAAGTGTACTACTCACTGCCATTACTCTCAGTTTTCTCAGTCAGCTTGCAGAGATGTTTTCTCTGCGCTTGCTGCATCATTTTCAGTGATTTAACTTGGTAAAGTTAGCTCTATAAGTCTACTATATGCTCACAAAGTTTCATGTCATTTGGATGTTGCAATCTTCAGTTATGTTTATTTGAAGTCATCAGGGTCTGTTCATCTTCACTTCTCTGTCAGGTACCCGACTTTTTCACTCATCTTGTCAGAACCATTTCTCAGTGATAACTTATCCAAATTCAGTGATTTAAAGCTTTTTGGATTCAGCTTACTGCCTAGTATAACCATACAAATTTTCATAATCATTGGATTTCTAAATTTTGAGTTTATGTTGACTTTTCTGCTCACTGGTCTGTTTCTATAGCAGCCCGTGAAAATCGGGATGATGTCATCACTTGTTAAAACTCATTCTCAGTGTGTGGTTCATTATTTTTGATGAGATTACTCTTGAAAGTTAGCTCTTTAAGTTGCCTAGACTTCCCCAAGAGGAATTGAGCTAATTGCTGCTGTGCTCAGAGAATTATGTAAAACACTGGACAGGTTTATGAACCAAGAATAGCAAGTTTTCACCTCTGAGCTAACTCCAACTTATCTGTTTGATCTATCTTTTTGAGAGTGATCTTCCAAGGTACATAGGGTGTCTAATACATCCATTGGCAAGCTAAAAGGGCCCACCATATACTTCTGGAGTTCATTTGGCTGGTGTAGATCAAGGATTTTGCAACACCTCTTCATCTTCAAGCACATACCTATCCATCTCTTCACATGGGCTACCGATAGAGTTAGTTAGTGATAGAGGAACTCACTTCTGTAATGAAGTCATTGAAAATCTTCTTCAAGAGTTCTTGGTGATACACAAGAAGTCTGCCCCCTATCACCCACAAGCTAATGGGCAAGCCTAAAGCACAAATAAGATTCTATGCAATGTGTTGACTAAATTGGTGAATAAATAATAAACGCTCTGATTGGGACAAATAGCTACACCATGCTGTTTGGGCATACAGAGTTGCCTATAAAACAGTGCTCCAAGCCACACCCTTTCAGATGGTATTTGGCCAAAATGCAGTGCTACCATTGGACTTCTTGATACCTACATTGAGAGTAGCACAGGAGCATGAGTGGACAGGCCATGAGCTCTCTTCTAGAATCTTTGATCTTGAACGATTAGGTGAAACACGATTGAGAGCTTCAGCAAGAATTTATGCAGCCAAGAAGAGGCAAAAAGCATATTTCGAAGCACATGTGAAGGATAAGGGCTTAAAAGCAAGAGACCTAGTTTTGGTCTACACTTTGAAGTAACATGCACGGAAACTAGAAAAGAGAGGTTATGGACCTATGATCATAAATAGGATTTCAACAAGTGGAGCAATTCAGCTAGCTAGACTAGACGGTGATGTCCTCCCTAGTTACATAAGTGGATGCAGAGTCAAATTATATCAAGAACCCCTCATAGAGGAGATGTTAAATGGACTCAACACTGCAAAGAAACGTAAAGAAGAGGAAAATCGAATTCAAGAAGAAGCACAAGCAGAAGCGTTAGAGCGAATTCGAAGGATGAAGCTGAAAAGACAGGGTAGAAATCAGCTTAGGACAGATGACTATGTGGACCCAAGATATCATATGGCTATGTGTGAAGTCTCAAGTGTAAGTCCCCATAGAATAGTTGATCGACGTCCTTTTGTGACCTTAGAGACAGGACAAGGAAAGAGTGCAAGGATTGTAAGGGCCTTGATTGACTGAGGTGCAGCCACTAGTGCTGTTAAACTTTCTTACTATCGAGCATTGAACTTAAATGTCAATCCTATGGAAGCATATCTCATAGGATTGGGAGGTGTGGAAACCCCTTGCTTGGGAGAGGTGGAACTTCCCCTCTACATTCAAGATGTTTTATTGATAGTTAAAGTACTAGTGTGTCAAGACGAGGACCTCACTAAGCCTCTTCTCTTGGGTCAAGACTGGATCTATGATCATGACGTCAACCTAAACCTAAGAAGTGGAATTCTTCAGGTCTGGGTAGATCAGAACCGCATTACACTTGAGTTAGAAAATGAGGCACTCAAGGAACTAGGAAAGGCACAAACTCATGGTCCTTCTAGGAGTACACATGAAGATGACCATGCTATTCTTGTCCAAAACTATGTGATGCAGAGGGATGATTATCTCAACATAGAATTCAAGGATACGATGGAACTCCCTTCTTTTCCAAAAGCCACAGGGATGCAGCAACCAATGGCAGATCAAATGCAGAAGAAGCAGATGACTTATGCTCGAAGCCAAAAGAAAATACGAAGCATGGTGTCTCAACCACCAAAACAAGTGTGGGTGCAGAAAGGCGACCAACTTGTTGCGGTCCAGTCACAACCATTGGTTCAACTTCTTATTAGTGATCAACGACACGACACTAATAAGAAGACTTTCAAAAATTCTTCTGCGAAAGTGAACTCTATCTCGGTACCCAAGAAGTCAATGAAGGCTAGCCCACAACCAAGACAAATTTGGGTGCCTAAGGCTTGCTTGCGGGCTCAAATGGCTACACATAAACCACACCATGTATAGCATGATTCACTCACTCGAACAGTCGATGCCCACTCTTATTCGATACACACGAACACATATTTGCCCATGAGTCCCTAAATGGGTCCCTAAAAAGCCTCATTTCCAAGCAGACACTCTTATAAAGCCCTCCAGAGTCTCCACAAAATCAAAACCAAAAGCCATCCACTATGTTTGGCAGCCCAAAGCTTGTAATAAACCCCCATACCCCCATTTGTAAATTCATCTCCACTTACTGAGTCCATCATTCTCACACCACTTTTTTCCATTTAGCTCACTAACCCACTAACCTCACGTTAATGTTGTAACGGGGACAAAAATTATTCTATCTTGTCCATTACAATGTTAACACAAGCTTCTATATTCTCACAGAACCAGCAAGCAAGCAGTAACATGGCAGAAGCAGGAGGCACCAATTCCCAGGCCAGGTCCAGTGCCCAGATAGTGGACATTGAAACCCTCCTCCTTGAACCAATCATCGAGCACTCATTAACCCACTAACCTCACGTTAATGTTGTAATGGGGACAAAAATTGTTCTATCTTGTCCATTACAATGTTAACACAAGCTTCTATATTCTCACAGAACCAGCAAGCAAGCAGTAACATGGCAGAAGCAGGAGGCACCAATTCCCAGGCCAGGTCCAGTGCCCACATAGTGGACATTGAAACCCTCCTCCTTGAACCAATCATCGAGCACTCACTAACCCACTAACCTCACGTTAATGTTGTAACGGGGACAAAAATTGTTCTATCTTGTCCATTACAATGTTAACACAAGCTTCTATATTCTCACAGAACGAGCAAGCAAGCAGTAACATGGCAGAAGCAGGAGGCACCAATTCCCAGGCTAGGTCCAGTGCCCAGATAGTGGACATTGAAACCCTCCTCCTTGAACCACAACTCACCGAGAGGCCTCAAGAACTTAGAGCAGTGCATGTGCTTCCCATTCAGGACCCTCCGCAGGGACACACTTCTCAAGTGGGCAAACATGCACATTGGTTCAGTGATGTCGCTTCTTCACCCGTGAATTCGAGAAGTATTAGAATGTAGAAGTAATGCAATCGGTATGGACCAAAGCGGGCTTGGATAGCTATTTCCGGGCACATCTACCTAAGCCAGATTTCCTGCATTGCTCCTACCTTATCAGTACCATCACCCCTAGCAGATCCAAGGGAGGCGATAGTACCTTCGTGCTACCCTCACTAACGCTAGGCCAAGAGCTAAAAAGATTCAAATTGATCCTCAACCTAGTACAGGAAGCATTGAACATGCAAGGTATGCATATTCCCACTAAGAAAGAAATAATAATTCCCAACAAGATGAAGCACAAGGATCTCAACAAATTGAAGGACATGGTAGCAATGACACCAACCATCGCCCTCCACCTATGAACGATCATGCAACACTTTGCCTTCCCTGCCCAAGAACGCTTCACTATGCCACCAAAAATAATTTGGTTCAGCTTGTACTTGGCAGAGACAGAGGTTCTCACAATCAATTTACCACACTGGATCATAAATAAAATCCACCTAGCACATCAACGATGGAATAAGAAACAAGAGAACATGCTTCATGGGTGTTGTGCATTGATAAAAATAATTTATAGGTGCTTAGCTTATGACGTGCCTATTCAAAGAGCACTAGTGTGGTCAAGAGCACAGGAATTCTAGAGACGGCTATCAACAACATGACCTCCATCTAAGAAAATGAGAGGCTTTGTCCAATTACTGTGTGCACAAGCAAGGGGAGCCACCACCACACCAGAGGTGACACTTCCACAAACGCGACATGTTCGTCCGCTTACGATATGCTTACCCAAACAGAGCGCAGAAGGACCCAATCTAGTTTTCCCTCCGATTCCCTCTGACTTGGAGTTTCCATAGGGTTACACCCTAGATGATCTCACTGATGAAGAAATCGCTAGGATGAATCTAACCTCGAGACGGAAGTAGAGCAGACCCAAGGACCACAACCTACTACAACAACTTCAGCCCCGACCCAACCGGAAGTAGTAGAAGTAGAGGAAGATGAAGACGAGACTGAGAAGGAAGCAGATGAGGAACATGATCAAGAATACGAAGAAACTTCAGAACGAGCGAGTGCCCCAGCCTATTCGGCACAAATAAAAAGATTGTATGAAACCATGAAGCGAGTCCAGGAACATCACAAACTGTCGCTCGAAACAGGGAAGGTGCTAATGAGCCAAATGTTAGGAGAGGAAGGCATTTATGAACAATTCATTGAGTCCATGAACCTGCACGCGGATGCCCTAGGCCTAGATGAGGCCATTCATTCGGCTATGGCTTACGTTCATCGCTTCGAGAAACGAGTGCCAGCCTGTCCTCTTCGCTCCAGAAAGCAAATCCACATAGAAGTATCGGCACCAGGAGACACAACACAGACAGAGGAACACCACGAGGCACCACCATCACCACCCTCACCACCTCTCACTACACATTTCACCTTACCACATGACACTACCACCCCAACTTCAACACTCACCACATATGTTATGGGGATTCCTATCTCATGAGGCACCCAATTTGGAGGGATCACAATGCCCACATTTACAGCAATATTCCTGAACATCACATCCACCCCACCCACGGTCCCCATCTACACATTCACACACACTTTTGACACCATGGAAACATCACCAGCCACAACACCACTCCCTCCCCCCTCTACCACCATCTCCCATACACCCTCCACCCACATCACCTCTTGTGTCCACTTCATTCACTATTCCCTTCCCCCTCCCCATTCCCCCTGCATCCTCCACCTTCCCTGCATTCATAAATGTAAATAACATGTTTTCTACATTACATCAATGTGTACATCAGTTGTAGATAGAATACCAAACCTTGGAAGATCATCATCGCCAAATAACTACGGATCATGAGCAAGTACAGAAGAGGCTTGCAGCTTTGGAAGCAGAAAATACTGACCTAAATCAATGCTACACCTCGAGCATGCTCACCAGATCCTTTTGGAAGATCCCCAACCATTCGATTCCAATGAAGTTAAAAAACTAACAGCTCTACTAGAACTTTATCAGTCAGAACATGTTAAAAGCCGTCACAACCTGACCTTACTCAAAAAGCACATGGCCACTTCCCTCGAAGAGAACAAGCGTTTGCAAAGGCAGAATGAAGAAAATTTAGAGGCAGCCATGGAGGGTTCCCCCCAAGAGATCGACCCTAAAAGATTCAACGCAGTTCCATCCGAGACTATGAAGACAATTCTAGAAAGCTATGTGGATCTATTGGAAGCGCATGATGAGTTGGGCAAAGAACGGGATACTCTCCGTCAATATCTAACGATGCAGGAAGCCCAACCCAAGATCACCGATTCTAACACCCTTACAGGAGAGGTCAATGCACTGAAAGAATAGGTCGTGGAGTTGCAAGGCAAGTTACTCCAATATGAAAGACAACCCTCCCCAGTCATCGAGCTAGAACCAGAAGAATCGGTACCCATAGAAGTGGATGAGTCATATGAAGAGCCATATGTTCCTATGCCAATGCTGGGTGGCCAACAAAGCTCTGAGGGATTGGACATACTAGAGGTAGAAGCCCTAGAATGGATGCAGAAACTCGAAAAAATGGCCAATACACATGATGATCGAGTAGGGGTCTAGATTGAGTCCATGACCAAGATTGAGGACACCATTATCAAATCAGAATATTTCTGAAGTATGTCTCATCACAGATGGATAGGCACCAACGATGATCAGTATGTGCCATATTGTGTGCTCTTGGCAGATTACAATCCAAAAATTCAATGACGATGTGGCAAGGCTCTAGCCTTTGCCACTCAATTCGGCCCTGATGATATCCCTAAGAGCGCTAAACAAGTATCAATTCATCAACCTACCTGGCGGCTATGACTCTTAGAAACTTACCCTGAGATGGTTCGAACTTGGAATAACATGCCAATATTCTTTAATTATAATCCCTACTATGCTCCCATACTCAGACGACGCACATGGCCGGAGTTTGCCATCACTATGAAGAATGTTAAAGGTTGCACAAAGTGGCTCAATTACGTATACGTAGCACCGCCACGGGGACAAGCTACAGTGGGCTACATGATCTCCACCATCCGCCACTGGGGAGCCAGATTGCGAAACATTCTAGACGTAATGGCTCAGATGTGCATAAAGATATTCAAGTTGATGTTGGTTACCTTCAGAACCTTCAAAAATATTCAAGGTCCACATTTCTCAGGTGTCGGATCCACAGTAGGTAACCTTGACTTGGCCTACGATATGAGTACATCCCTCTCCATCCAGGTGATATATGCATGGCACGCACGAATTAAATACCTCCCCGCTTGCTACAAGAAAACATTTGAAGAGATATTCATCACGTGGTTCTGGGAATACCACTCTGAAGTCTTTGTTCCCAGACCCTCCCATCTACTCCACCTCTTTGCAATGGAGCAAACTTTACATTCAGAACAACTAAGTGTGCCACATCTGGGCGTTCCAGGTCCAGTGGATTGGGATGCCCTCCTAACTCATTTAGCACGAGGGCTGCGGCTGGAAGAACACCACCTAGCTTCAGACGTGGTTGAATTCTATGTCAAACGCTCAGCCAAACAAGGGTCTATCAGAGACGACAGATGCGAGAGAGTGAGGGGTGTTGGTAGCAAGGCACAAGCAAACAAAGTAGTCAACAAAGATCTAGCAAATAGGCCATCCAAATTTTCCAACCAAACCTCATTTAACAGTGATTTTCATGACTACCTTAACCTTGTAAATACCGTTTTTGGATAGTTTCGACTCCAATTTGTGCAAGCCAAGGAGTCCTTGAGCTTGAGGAGCATTAGAAGTACCTACCTATCAATTTTCATATTTTTATACTCCATTTGAGCCCTCAAATAGACCCTAGAACCTAATTTTTAACTAGGTCGGACACTAGGTCTGGACAAGACCAAAAACGAGTCAAAAACGATAAATAGAGCTAGAGAGCTCATTTTTGAGGTTAGCTTGTTGTAGAATTGAACTTGTAAGAGCACTTTTGAGTAATCTAAAAGAATTCCATTGTCTCTCTCTTTGTTCTTGCCGTGTGTGCGCATGTGTGTGTATGTGTGTGCATGTTGGTGTGCTTCTCACTCACACATTTGTGCCATCACTTGTTCGAGTTCTTCATACCATCCTCACGTCTTCCGGGATTGACATTAAAGGAGGTGCTACTCATCACTGAGCTACAGTAGATAAGAGTGTATGGAATGCATGAGTAAGTGCAATGTTTGAGTTAAGATGAAGTAAGTACGAACGCACGAAAATGAATATCTATGTATAAATATCATAAGTTAGTGTGAGGTTTTTTCGTAATGCCTTTTCGTGCAAGTACGTGTGATCTCAGGGGAGAGAGAGAGAGAGAGAGAGAGAGAGATACTAGTGGCCAGGGTGGCGATACTGCAGATTCTATCCGCGTGACTGTAGGAGAGCGAGAGAAATCAGTGGGGTCAATGGTTAATTGGCATATAGAGAGAGAGATCATCTACTGCTACATACATATGCATAGAGACACAAAAGCTAGCGGCACAGATTCCTAGTGAGAGAGAGAGGGAGAGAGAGAGAGGGAGAGAGAGAGAGAGGGAGAGAGAGAGAGGGAGAGAGAGAGAGAGGGAGAGAGAGAGAGAGAAGGATTTGGCTAGCTTTTGCGCGGTGTGAGTGGAGCTGAGACAGGCGACTATGGCATTGTAGATCAAAGAAATCACATGTAAAAGGCACGCATAGATGATGTCATCAACACTTAGAGATCGACGGCATTGGCAGAGAGAAGTTGACAGTAGAGAGAGAGAGAGAGAGAGAGAGAGAGAGAGAGAGAGAGAGCCATGAAGGGTGACACGCTTACAAACAGAGGTCGATGCAGAATCCTAGTGGAGTAGAGAGAGAGAGAGAGAGAGAGAGAGAGAGAGAGAGATGCCTGTATTGATGTAGATTTTTGTAGACGATGGTACTGTTGTGCTAAGAGCATATGGGTACACACATAAGGGAGAGAGAGAGAGAGAGAGAGAGAGATGATGATCATGGTGCCTCTCGCAATCCAAAATAGTAGCACAGATGAGAAGAGAAGGGAGATTGGGCTCATTTGAGTCCGATGGTACATTGGAGAGGGAGATCGGAGGGAGGGAGAGAGAGAGAGAGAGAGAGAGAGAGAGAGAGAGAGAGAGAGAGAGAGATAGAGGGGGGGAGGTTAAGGACCCCCTCGGATTGATGTGATCTCATAGAAAATAGAGAGAGAGAGAGAGGGAGAGAGAGTGAAAGAAAAAGAGAGAGAAAGAGAGAGATAGAGAGAGAGGTAGAAAGAGAGAGAGAGGTACTGAGAGAGAGAGAGAAAGATAGAAAGAGAGAGAGAGAGAGGGAGAGTGAAAGAAAGTGCATTTATGAGTGCATAAAAGCATATGCATGTGTGTATAATTATGCATGCATTTGTAAATGAGTGTATGTATGTGTATGCATGGGAGATGAATGCATGCATGTGTGTGCATGAGAATGAGAATACATAAAACTTGAATGCATATGTATGAATGTATATAAGTATGAATGTATGCATATAAATGCATCTAAATGAGTAATACATGTGCATGTGTGCATGCATATGAGTTAGATGCATATTAACAAGAAATGTATATGAAAGTGATTATAATTATAGTGCATAAATGCATGGTAATTATGAATGAAGTGTGTAAACATAATGAATGTATGAAAATGAATGAGTGTATTATGTTGATAAAGACATACTTATCCTTTTTTTCCTAATGCCTTTTCGTGCAGATCATTTGAAGAAGAATTGACGAGTAGTGACCACTTGACAAAATTTATGAGCTTGGAGCTGCATTTTTGCCACTTATCTTAGTTTCTTTTCATCACATTTTGAAACATAAAATCTTGTATTAGGCTTTTTATATAAAGATTTGTATGGGAGTATCTTCAAAGTATCTATATTAGGACTTTTCTCAAGCACTTGTATAGGAATATTTTGGTTCTAAAACCTTAGTTTTATCACTAAACAATTCAAATATTAATCAGAACGTTATATTGCACTTTATTTCTCATGTCAGCAGATAATGCATCTTCAAGTAAATCTTCTAATGAGCTTAACCTACATTTTTATTTCATTTTAGAGACTCTTTTACCTGCTCCGTTAGAGAATACTACTACTCAATCCAACTAGAATGAGACTAGTGTAGAATTAGAAGTAGAAGAAGTAGTTAAAGATCATATAGTTACTAAATCTTTAGACTCTCCATTATATGCTTACTGTTTATCTAAATTTTTAGACTTCTGTTCAATTGCATCACCAAATTCTAAGGAAAGTGAGATTTTGTTTCCACCATCTCCCAAAAGAAACATTCAATCTAAACAAACTGAAAATGATGTAACTAAAATTATCAAGGATCATTTATCTAGTGAAAGATTAACTTTGAAAGCTCATCAAGATGGTGTTTCTAGATATAGAGATGCACTTCCTTAAGGACCTTAAATTTGTAGGCTAAACTTAAATAGAGTATTAAACTATAGCTAATAACTCCCCACACACTGAAAACACATCCTAGTTCCTAAAGTACAAAACGAAACACCCAGGTTGTAGTAGAGAGGCTAAGGCGAGTGAGTTCTGATGAGCCGTTGCCTCCTTTCACACCCCTCGACAAACTTGGTGAACCCAAAGTGAAACGTGATGCTAGTGTTCTTAGGGTTTTTGGTTCTATTTTTAGTTTTATTTAAAACAATTAACCTTTTTTTTCTTCTTGTATGCAGGTAAGTGGAGGAAGAGGTTACAAAGCAAAGTGAAGATCGTACTACTACCTACTCTTTTCCCTAGCTGTTGAGGGTTGTTCTCTAGGGAACTGAGCACCTCCATGGGAAGAAGGATATTCAAGCTGAAGAATCCTAGTCACTTCATCCCCCCCTTCCATGAACATACAAGAAGACCATTAATACACGATCACTTTACTTTGTAAAGAATTATCACATTGCACATTAGAACCTTCAGCATCAAGCCACTACAGGTAAGGTGTTTATTCATCCTTTATTTTCGTACAATCACATCATAGAAAAACAAGGATTCTTTTCATTGCATTAGAAATTAGTCACATTATACTTGCATTTGCAAGGCATTGAAACATCATTGCATTAAGAATACTTAGTTTTGTTTAGCATTGTACGCAACTACATATTAGATCATAGGATTGTTTATTTGAAAACAAAAGGATAGCTTTATAAAGTACTTGAAAGGATTTACTTTATTGCACAAAAAGAAAAGTTTTATTCTAAACAGAAAGACTTAGTTTTGTTTAATTAACACTTACTGCACCAGAAGAGTTTTATTCAAATAGATAGGCTTAGGTTTTTGGAATTAAGTAGTTGTTATTATTTCTTTCCTACTCTATTAAAATCCAAAACATTCAAATTAAGAAAACTTATTTAAAACTTATAAAAATTATCTAAACATATCATTAAAGTAATCTTTGAAATTTAAAACTCAAAGGCTAAAGCAAAATTTGAAATTAAAAACTCATAAAGTAAAGTTGAATATATATTTGAGAAAGAAAAATATTAATAGTAAAGCCGAGGATTTGATAAATTCATTATTCCTAGATTTATCATCTAGGGATAGGTTTAGACAGTTTAGAGAGATATTAGAGCCTGCCATTAGAGACTTATTACTCCATTCTAAGTGCTATCAAGAATGCAAGATGGAGGAAATGTTTAAGAACATGATGATAGACAAACAAGGAACACACATTGTTCAAGCCATCTTAAGAGAAAAAGATAAATTTACTAGCTTAAATATCACAGAGTACTTGGATGCATTTGAAGAGCAAGTACAAATCCAAGGTTTACCTAATGAGGTATTAGTAAAGTATTTTGGTCGTATAGTCTCTAGTTCTATACTAGAAAGCATTCAAGTACATGCTAATAAACCTTGGGAGGATTTTAGGAAAGAACTACACAAAATGTTTTATCTTGAGGATTTTAGCTAGCATAGCCATGATGGATTTTTCCGATTGGTAAACTCCTTAAAGAGTAATGAGTCTCTAAATCATCTTCATGGAGATTTCATGAGACAATTTGCCCAACTTCTTGAAAAGGATAAAAACGCATTAAATCCGGATCTAATTATTCATTTCCTCAAGATATTGAGTCCTGAGGATAGAGCTGAGGTGGAGAGATGAATAGAAGAGCCAGACAAAAGATAAGGTCTTATTGATGACTAGGAAAAAGTGAAACGAGAAATAGAGGTTGTAGCCCCAATGAAGCAATGCCAATCTATTTTGTATGCTAAACCTAATTCTTCTCAGCCTAGGGAGATACCTACTGTAGGCCAAATTGATATGCCAATGTCTATGACTGCGGCTACGGCTAAAGATGCAGTTGCCCCTAAAGCTCCAATTTCAACTAGACATTTTATGTAAGCAACTGGAGAATGTTATGAATATGTAGACATCTCTTTCAAAAGAGGTTGCCCAATTAAATAATAAAGTATATTCCATGAGTTTTAATGAGCCTGGAGGTAGCATTAGTGGTGTAGGGCAAGAAACACCTATACAACCAATTATGCCATAGTATATTCCTCTTCAACCCACTTTTCAGCCAACTCACCTACTTAGTTTGCTGCTCAGCTAGCTTTTCAAAGGAACAATGAAAGAAAAGGGACAAACGAAAAACAGTGTGTGTGGCGTGATAGCTAGGAACATGCAACATATGCTTGTGACGAGTTAAAGAGTGCAAAAGAAAATCAATTAGTAGCTGAGATTGATAGGAAACTGTGTGACTTTAGGTCAGACTTCCTTAAGCTGTCAATTGGGGAAAAGGAGGTATGAAAAAGTTGTATGAAAATTTAACGATATCTAATGCAATTATCGCTACCTCAGCTACTAGATTAGAGCCAGCAGATGATAAGCCTCTTTCTATGGCAATCCAAAATCCTTATTCGATTGACGTGCTGCTGAGGGCTAGAGATGAAATAATGTGTAAAATAGCATGGCAATCTCCTGTTCATCAAGCCTCTATTTATTCTCACATTGCTAATGTTGAGGAGAAACTGAGATGAGATGATATGCATGATGATATAGATGAGGGAGATAGGAGGATGACCAAAAGACAAGCGAGAGAGAATGAGAAGAAAAATGACAAAAAGGTACAATTTGAAGATACTGCAAATTTATCACAAGATGAGAAAAGAAGGCTAATTAAAGAAGGGAAGAAGCCAACATATGAAAATACGCAATCACAGGAAAATCAAAATACTCCTAATAAGGATGAAAAGAAGAAACCTGAAAATGAAAATAATCAAAATACTAAAACCGAACAAAAAGATGAACAAAAACAAAGTGAAGAGAAATGGAATAAGAAAGGAAGAAAAGCACCATGAGCAATAATGATCTCAGAGCTCGAGAAAAAGAACAATGCTAGGCAAATCTTGAATGATATACTTCTAAAAAGGCAAGTAACAATGTCCCTTGAACAAGTGTTTTCAATAGCAAAACCTGAGTTCAAGGATAGTCTTATTAGACTAATTAGAAGGAGACAATTTCCACCACCGCAAGACGAAGATATGCAAGATGTAGCAGAGGAAACTCTAGCTATGAATGATGTTGTAGCATTAAGTGATATTGATTATGAAGAAGAAGAAGAGTTTATGACTAGGAATGTGAATAGAATTTTTTTAGGACCAATTCGACCTGATGACGAGATGTTGAAAAGTGAAAGTAAATTTAACACAACCTTCTGGGCACGAGAAACACCATAAATGAAAATTAGGATTGGAGATGAAAAATATTCATGCTTAGCTCTAGTTCTAATTGACTGAGGCTTAGAGATAAACGTTATCTCGAAGTTATTTTTGACAAGTTTAGATGGCCAATTGACAAAGAGCATGGTTGGAGGATGAGAATAGCTAACAATGGCTCTGGGATTTTATTAGGTGCATGTGCACATGTGCCTATAATGATAGGTGGTGTTCGAGAAGAATTTCACTTCTTTGTTCAAGATAATTGTTCATATGAAGTAATTCTTGGGCAGCCATTTATAGCTGAGATGAGAATGGAAACAAAAGTGATGAATGATGGGTCAGCGTATGTGAGAATTCGATCAAAATCAGGGATGGATTCTTTGCAAGTCATGATAGTCTACCCAAATCATTCAAGAAATAGGAAGAATTTACAGAGAAACACCATTGACTCGAATAGTCATGTATGTGATGATTTACCAGCTGTGAGAGAATATGGGGCATATTATGACCAAAATTTCTATTAGATTCTACTATTGAGCGGGACAATAATGGACATTGCTTTGATTTGTCACCTAAAACTGTATATGAATTCAAAAATTATTCAGTTTGTACTCCTACAACTAGTTTACAACTTACTACAAAAGAAAACCTTACAAAAACATTCAAAAAAGGAAAAGAAAAATATCTTAGAAATTTAGGATTAATTTTACCTGATGTAACAATGGATTGTGTAGTTGAACTCTCGAAAAGTACTACTTTGTTAGAAGAGCTTGAAACTCCTTCCCAGGAAAAACTTCAATCAAAATTGATTATTCTAGGCTCTATTCAAGAATATGAGTTTATTATTGATTTTATCCTAGAACATGAAGTCAACATTAATACTAAATAGAAGACAGTCGAAAAGAAAATTAAGCCTGTAGCTCAACCCTTACCTAAGGATAGTTATGATAAATATAGAAGAGTATATGAGGATCCTATTCTTAGAGACTAATCTAAGATAGGACATATGTTTACAGAAGAAAGTAAGAAATATATTAAATTTGGAAATGAATTTCTTTCGGAGATAGAAAAAGATCAGTTTAGAAAGATGATTGTATGCCATGGAAAAGTGTTTTCTTTATTCCCACATGAAATAGGATGTGCGGATCCAAAGCTTGTAGCTCCGATGAGTATTTTTACTGTACCACACATTCCTTAGAATCTTGGACCGATACCAATCCCAAAGGCTCATTTACTTGAGCTAATGAGATTGTTAAAGGAGAAGATTGCCATTCGAATTTCGGAACTATCCTCAGCACCATACTCTAATAGGTGGTTCATGGTACCGAAAAAGAAGAGGAAGCTATGCTTATACAAGATCTGCAACCTATGAATAAAGCCACTATTAGGAATGTAGGAACCAGTTCTATTGTAGATGAGTTTGTGGAGGCATTTGCCGATCACTCTATCTATTCAATGGGAGACCTGTACTCAGGATATGATTAGTTTCAATTAGCTATTGAGAGTCGAGATGTGACCACGATGAAAACTCCTTTGGGTCTAGTACGTATGTGTACTTTACCATAAGGAGCGATGAATTATGTGGCACATATGATGAATGCAATGAACCTGGTCTTACATGACTTTATCCCCACACTAAGAATGCATTTTATTGATGATATTGGCATAAACGAGTGTGTGGAAAAAGAAAAAGATGAGTCTTTAGATTCATCTGGTTGTAGAAGTTTATTTGCAGCCATATTTCTAATTTTGGAAAGATATTTCAAAGATTTGAGGATGTTGGACTGACTTTCTCTTTAGAGATATCTACTTTTGGTGTTAATGAAGTGTTGATAGTTGGACATTTATGCGGACATTATGGTTGTAGGCCTTACCCAGCAAAAGTTGATGCCATTAGTAGAATTTCCAAAAGGTGTCATAATGTTTGAAGTAAGGAGATCCTTAGGTGCATGTATTTTCTATGTCATCTGGATCCCTCACTTTGATCATGTCGCGAACCCACTTTATTATTTGTTACGAAAAAGAAAGAAATTCTATTGGACTAAAGAGCATAGTAGAACAATGAGATGACTAAAACAATTGCTTATCAATGCTCCGATTTTGAAACGCATTGATTATTCAAGAAATAAGCCTGTAATCCTAACCATTGATACTAGTCCTATTGGTATAGGCTGGATCATTGGACAGGATGATGAGAAGGAGCAAAGATACACAGTTTGCTTTGGAGAAAAAATTTTACACGATACTCAAAGAGATTATCCTCAAATTAGAAGAGAGCCATGGGGATTAATTACAACTATTTCTACAGATATTTCTATTTTACGATGGATAGCCTTTATTAAGTTTATTAACCTTGCTTTTGTACATGTTGCTAGAAATCATAATATTGTTGCTGATATGCTCTCAGGAGCAAAATTTGACGATGATAGAGAAGCAATGGATAAACATATAAACTTAATTAGTTACGAAACTCTTGATATATTTAGGTAGTGATGTGTGTGAACACACTAGGATCACCGGGGCACTTTTTTCCCTCTTTAGAAGGGTTTTTTCCCCAATGCCTTATCATTTGAGGAGTTAGTCTCTATTCTATTGCAGGAAGATCGGTCCAGGCAAAACAGGTCCATTATGCGAGTTGCAGATCAAGCTTTCCTAGCTAGTCAGAAGGGAAAAGGAAAATGGAGCTCTTCAACTAGTAAGCAGAAATCTGCTAATTCTGCATATTCGAAGAAGGAAGATAAAGATGAGAAGAAATCAGAAAAGCATAAATTGTTTTGTAAGTATTGTAAAGGGAATGATCATATCATAAAGAACTGTCCAAAACTGGCTGCTAAAGAGGCAAAGAAGAAAGAGACTGGAATGGTTGTTGTAGAGGTCTCTACACCAAAAACAGAGTCTGCAAATCTTGTGCAGGAAGAAGAATGGGCATTTACTAGTGTCTGCAGTTTTGACCCATCTTCTCATAATCAGTGCATGTCTGCAAATAGACTCAGATGTTTGGTATTTTGATAGTGGGGCAACCAAACATATTACCTCGCAGCACAGTTTCTTCTCTTCACTCGAGCCTGCCCCTACAGGGAATACTGTTACATGCGTCAACAACTCCTCTTATCCTGTTATGGGAGTTGGTAAGATCATTTTGACTACTACTGATGGTAGTTCTTTCACTTTGTCAGATGCTTTATTTGTGCCAAGGATAAAAAAGAACCTGTTATCAGTTTCTGCATTAGCCAAGATTGGCTTGGTTGTGAAATTTGTTGATGACAGGTGTACAGTTCATGATCTGTCTAATGGTGATGTGATTATTGCTTCTGGCATTTTATGTTGTGGGCTGTATAAGCTCATAGACTATGAAAGATCTGTAAATGATTTGGCATGTGCAGTAAATGATTCTCAGGCTATGTCAGATGCAAAGCTTTGGCATGCACGCTTTGGTCATCTGAATATTGCTAGTTTTCTTCGCCTACAGAAATCTGAAATGGTGTCCTCTTTGCCCAAACTAGAGGCACCTAGAAAACATGTTTGTGAAGGCTGTATTTTGGGCAAAATGCAGCGTTCCTCCTTTCCAAAAGATGGTTGAGTTTGGGCTACACAGAAATTGCAGCTTGTACATAGTGATGTCTGTGGTCCTATGCAGACACCCTCGTTTGGAAATTACCTATCTTCGTGACTTTCATTGATGATTTTTCTAGGCATGCATGGGTATATCCACTCAACGCAAAGTCTGAAGTTTTCATGTGCTTTAAACAGTTTTTGGTTTTGGCTGAAAATCTGTCAACATGTAAAATGGGCACCCTCTGTTCAAATCAAGGGGGGGAATATATGTCTTCTGAATTTAATGCATTTTTGGCTGAACGTGGGATAAAACACCAATGTACAGTGCCATATACACCTCAACAGAATGGAGTTGCTAAACGACAGAATATGTCCCTCATGGAGATGGCGAGGTGCATGGTCAAGAGTCAGGCTTTACCACATAGTTTCTAGCTTGAGGCTGTCATGTGTGCATCATATGTACTAAACAGGTGTCCCACTAAAGCGCTGCAATCTATCACTCCATATGAGGCTTGGCATGAGCGCAAGCCATCTGTTGCTCATCTGCGTGTTTTTGGTTGTTTGGCATATGCACTAGTGCCTGAACAACATCGCAGAAAATTGGATGATAAGGCAGTAAAATGTATTTTTGTGGGGTACAGTTTTGAAAGTAAAGGATATCGTTTGTATCATCCACAGACCAAATGCATTCTGGTTAGCCGTGATGTTGTATTTGTGGAAGATGCTATTCAGCCATTGCTTTCATGTACTAAGGAGACATCTGTTAGCTCCAAAGACATATATGATACTTTGAAACCTCTTTTTATAGGTGGACAATCTAGTGCTGGTCCTAATGAGGCAACTTCTCAGCCGTTACAGGTTTCATATGATGATGCAGATCATTCCATTTCTGATGTAGATTTACATGATGCACTTGTTGATGAGAGAGCTGATATTGAGCAGGCAAAAACTATGCCAAAATGCCTGGTGCAGACTTTGCATGACAGCAAATTAGATGCACCTTTGTCATATCGTACTCGTTCACGCTCTCATAGTGCCTCCTTTGCATCAGATTGCTATGCTATGGCTGCATCTAGTCTCTGTGCTGAGAATGAGCCTGCTTCTTTTGATGAAGCACAAAATTCAGAAAATTGGATGGCTGCTATGCAATCTGAATATGATGCTATAATGAAGAATGGTACATGGTCGTTATGTGACTTGCCTCTTGGAAAGAAGGCCATTGGCACTAAGTGGGTATACAAGCTCAAGTGTAAACCTGATGGTACAGTTGGCAGGTATAAGGCTAGGCTTGTTGCAAAGGGTTATGCGCAGGAAAGAGGCATTGATCTTGATGAGACCTTTGCACCTACATGCCGTATGACTACTGTTCGGAGCATTTGTGCACTTGCAGCCCATCATGGTTGGAATGTACATCAGTTGGACATTAAAACAGCATTTCTGAATGGTGACTTGCATGAAGAAGTGTATGTTTTTCAGCCACGTGGCTTTGTGCAGAAAGGGCATGAAAACCAGGTGTGCAAGTTAATGAAGGCATTATATGGTTTAAAGCAAGCACCACGTGCTTGGTATGAGAAAATACATGCCTATCTGGTTGCACATGGTTTTGAGAACAGTCCAACTGAAAGCACCTTATATGTTAAGCGTGCTAATGAAGTGCTTCTGATCATTGTTGTCTATGTTGATGACATGCTGCTCATTGGTCCTATTGAGAACCATATTGCTGATTTCAAGGCTGATTTGCATGCCTCATTTGAGATGTTTGATTTGGGGCATTTGCATCACTATTTGGGCATTTAGTTTATGCAAGCTGATGGTGGAATGGCTTTGTGTCAAACGAAATATATTGACACATTATTGCAGCATTTTGGCCTTGAAGACTGTAAGCCTATTGCCACTTCTATGGAGACAGGTTTACGATTGAGTATTCATGATGCTGGAGATGCATTTGATGTTGTTCTCTATCAGCAGGCTATTGGATGCTTGATTTACTTATGCATTACTCGGCCAGATATTCAGTTTGTTGTCTCACAGATGAGCAGATTTATGCATTGCCCAGGAGTCAAGCATTGGCAAGCGGTTAAGCGCATCTTTTGCTACTTGAGTGGTACTTGGCTACTTGGGTTGTTTTATCCCAAGAGGGGATCACTACTACCATATTTGCATGATTTTTCTGACTCTGATTGGGCTGGTTGCTATGACACTCGTGTGTCCACTAGTGGCTTTTGCTTCATGCTTGGTAGCTCATGTATATCTTGGTTGAGCAAGAAGCAGCCTACTGTGGCCACTTCCAATTGTGAGGCTGAGTATAGGGCAGCTTTCACAACTACTGTTGAGTGTGTGTGGCTCAGACGCCTTATGGTTGATTTGGGTGTTGGTCAGTCTTCTGCCACCACCATCTTCACAGACAGTCAGAGTGCATTGGCAGTTGCGAGGAACCCTATGTTCCATGCTCACACTAAGCACATTGAGGCGCATTATCACTATGTCAGGGAGAGGTTCTCTACTGGGGAGATCAGCTTGGCATATGTGCCCATGCACGAGAACATTGCAGACCTTTTCATGAAGGCTCTACGTAGGGAGAAGTTTGAAGCTTTCCGCAAAGCTTTGGGCTTACTTCCTTTTGTGGAGTGATTTCCACATGGCTTGGCACTTCCTTATACATGAGTGCTAGCTCCTTGTTCACCGCATAACTCCAAGGGGGGATTTGTTGATATATTTAGGTAGTGATGTGTGTGAACACACTAGGAACGCCAGGGCACTTTTTTCCCTCTTTAGGAGGTTTTTTTCCCCCGGCTTGTATATACGCCTATTGCCCTAATGGGCTACTTATCTTTGTACATTCTCTAATAATACATTCACTATTGTGTGTTTGTGCTCCAAGCTTCTTCTTCTTCCTTGTGCTGTTCGCGTGCTTCCGCAGACGTCTAACTCCAACAGAAACATCTACCTTTATGTATGAGAGATTTAGAGAAGAAGACTATGATGGAGAGTGGAGAGATATAGGATATGATCAGAGTATATTTCAGCTTATTCCAAGCTGGTCATCAAATCGATTCCGGAACATCAGGAAGAAGTCTTTCAACTTTTTCTTGAAAGATGGATATCTTTGGAGACATGCTAGAGGGAAGGTGAGAAACCCACAAAGAGTGTTAGGCTTAAGAAATTTTCAAGTGCAAGTTATGAGGGAAATGCATGAGAGCCTATGGGCTGGTCATAAGGGTTTTGTGGCTACATATGAGAGGGTTTTGTGGCTACATATGAGAAAATCCGAGAAAGTTACTGGTGGCCGAGGATGTATGTAATTGTAAAAGAATTTATGAGCACTTGTACTACGTGCTAGTTACATTCCTCAGTCAAACATACAGACCCTTTACATCTGACCTATCCACCTTGTATTCACTACAAGTGGGTAGTCGACCTTGTGACCATGCCTAAACGCAATAGTGGTTTGAGATACATCATTCTTGCACGTGAAGATTTAACAAATCATGTTGAGGGTAGAGCACTTCGTTCTAATACCACTTATAATGTATGCTTATTTCTTTAAGAAGATGTAATATCCAGATTTGGATATGTAGAAAAAGTAGTAGCAGATCGAGGTGAGCTAGATGCTAGAGAGGCAATAGAGTTCTTTGCACATCTTGGGATTCGATTGTCTCTTACGACTACCTACAACCCAGAGGCACATGGAAAGATTGAATGAGGGTATCCTTCCATAGTGAAGGCTATTTCAAAAGCATGTCATGGGGATATTGGACAATGGCCAAAATATCTCCCATTTGCGATATGGACCGATAGGATGACGTACACAAGAATAACTAGTTTTATGCTGATTGAACTTATGTACTCTCAAAAGCCGATATTTCCTTAACATACTCAAATAGTAAATTGGATGAGCTTAGAATGGGAAGACAATGTTTCAAGAGAAGAATTATTAGCATTAAGGATTAAACAATTAAAACAAGGTAATGAAAATTTAAAAGAAGCTATTAAGAAATTAAAAACATCACGATTGAAAAATAAAATATATTTTGACAAGAAACATGGACGGAGGCCAGAACCAATAGAGATTGGGGATTGGGTGCCTGTATATGATAGTACTCTTGAGACTCAATATGATGCATGTCGTAAATTAACAAAACGTTGGTTTGGACCATATGTTGTTGTTTCTGTTTTTGAGGTAGGTATATATAAGTTATGAGAATTTGATGGTATTGTTTTAAGAAATGTGATTGTGGGAAAGAGAAGAAAGCTATTTAAAAGAAGGGCAAGTAGTGAGTTTGAGGTGGATGAAAACTTCCTGGAAGATGAAGATGAAGCATAATCAGGTGAAATAATTCTGATTGTTCTCTAATGTTTATAAAATAAATTAATGCATTGCATAATTAGGTTTTATATGTTTTTGATATAAAAGGAAATTTATTAAAATTATTTAGATAATGAAAAAGAAATCAAAGTAGGAATATGTATGCAAATTGAAGGTCCAATTTAGGAAACTTATGATTTGTCATGAGGATAGGAGAGAGGAACACTTGACCTACGACCCTTAGTAAAGGTGAATTTACTTTATACAAGTTGGCTTCTTTATTTTCTGATACCGTTTAGCAAATGAGATCCTAGTTTCGACTGTAGCATGCTTCTAGATCCTCAACTATGACTAGGGGTTAAGCTTTTCCCCTTAAAGAAAAGAGTTGCAAAGAAAAAAAAATAAAGAAAAATGAATACATCAAGCAGTACATTAATGGCTGCTACAAGATGGAAAAAGAAAAAGAAAGAAAAAGAAAAAGAAAAATTATTATGATTCAATTGTGGTCTTGAAGTCACTTCTAAAATCTATTGCAAGCTATATGAGGCAGAGGTCTGCTACAGAAGAATTAGCTAGATGTGTCTTATGGCAGACGACTAAGAGATAGAAGATAGAATACTTATATAAATTAAATCTTACTTGTGAACAGGGTTAATGGAAGTACCACAACTATTTAAATGACTATTATAGGATTTTCTAAATTTGACTTTTGCCTGTATGCATCCAACGAAACGATTTCCAATTCACATTTACATAATTTTATGAATTTTCTTTATTATCACAAACTTAATTTGAATTTAGAAGCATTTTTTATAATCAGATTTAAAGTCAATTTATAAGATTTTTCCAAAGAATTTGATGCTTCTTTCCATGATCTGCAGGTTGGCCCATTGGGAATGATGTGCAGGTTTGGTGGGGGCAGATGTCGAACGGATTTCCACATCCAAATAAAAATTCAAAAAAAATAAAAAAGTCTTGTTTCTAGACAGATTAACTGTTATCTCTCTCAAATCTTTTTGATAAATTTCTTTTGACTTGACGAATTTTTCGTCTTAGTACCTACAGGCAACAAAAACATGAAGAGCTGGACTAAACAAACATCTCATTATCTAACTTCCTTATATTGATGAAATCTTATGAAGTGGAATACAATTAATCTTATGAATAAGTATTCTAATCAAGCGCATTAGATGTGTATGCATGGGTATGAGCCATGTGTATACATGGGCATTGACGTTAGATGCATGAATAGGCAAGTATTAAGAAGTTTATGTGGTTATATGTTTATGTTTTTTGTATTTGTAAATTCATGAAGATGTGAAAGATAAGTATATATCTATGTGTTTCAAATTAAATTCCTACTCTTGTATATCTATACTTGTCTACCTAAATCTAAGTACATGAAACCGTGAAGAATATGAGAGTCCATTCATATGAATTTGCCTACATATAATTGTAGGAATCCTATGAATTTACTTATATGTAATTACAGGAGTACCAAGTGTATGTGGTATATGGATTCAAACCTATGTATGTTCCATGTAAGTTTATGTTAAGACATGTGAATGTGATCAGCTGTATCTATGTAAACATATGAATAGGTATGAGGTATTTTAACCTTTATAGAAACAACATATAGATATTAAATTATATGAATGTTTTATGATCTCAAAAACCTTATGAATGAATGTTTTGTGTATATAAGTTTGTACGTATTAACCTTAAAAAGAGATATTCATATATACGTACTAATAAATAGATTTATTTAAATATATATTAGTTAGATAATATATTAGATCATAAATAATTTAACTAATAACTAATGTATTTACTATAATATATATTAGTTACATAGTTAGTCTAAACTAATAATTATTTAATACATATAATAAAACAAATCATACGTGAGTTATGCGCATAAATAATATGTAACACTTAATTAGTAGTGTGCATTAGAGCAAATAAGAGAGTGTACAAGTGTGTGGAATGCATGAGTAAGTGCATGGCAATGTTTGAGTTAAGATGAAGTAAGTAGGAACGCACAAAAAAGAATATCTATGTATAAATATCATAAGTTAGTGTGAGGATTTTTCCGAATGCCTTTTCATGCAGAACATTTGAAGAAGATTTGATGAGCAGTGACAACTTGAAAAAAATTATGAGCTTGGAGCTACATTTTTTTCCGCTTATCTTAGTATCTTTTTATCACATTTTCAAACATAAAATCTTGTATAAGGCTTTTTATATAAAGATTTTTATAGGACTATCTTCAAAGTAGCTATATTAGGACTTTTCTCAAGCACTTGTATAGGAATATTTTGGTTCTGAAATCTTAGTTTTGTCATTAAACAATTCAAATATTAATCAAAACGTTATATTGCACTTTATTTTTCATGTCAGCACATAATGCATCTTCAAGTAAATCTTCTAATAAACTTAACCTACATTCCACTTTTATTTTACAGACTCTTTTACCTACTCCTTTAGAGAATACTACTACTCAATCCAACGAGAACATGACTAGTGTAGAATTAGAAGTAGAAGAAGTAGTTAAAGATCATATAGTTATTGAATCTTTACACTCTCCATTATATGCTTACTAATTATCTAAATGTTTAGACTTCTGTTCAATTGCATCACGAGATCCTGAGGAAAGTGAGATTCTGTTTCCACTATCTCCCAAAAGAAACATTCAATCTAAAAAAACTGAAAATGACGTAACTGAAATGATCAAATATCATTTAGCCAATGAAAGATTAACTTTGAAAGCTCATCAAGATGTTGTTTCTAGATATAGAGCTGCACTTCGTTATGGACCATAAATTTATAGGCTAAACTTACATAGAGTATTAGACTATAGCTAAGAACTCCCCACACACTAAAAACACATCCTAGTTCCTAAAGTACACAACAAAACATCCAACATGTAGTGACTTAGAGAAGCTAATGTGAGTGAGTTCTAATGAGCGGCTACCTCCTTTCACAATGTCTGGGGAAGCACAAGAACATCACAAGGAAGAAGAAGAAGCTCAGAGCACAACACAGAATACTGAATGTATTACCACTAGAATTGTTACAAGGCCGACGGAGCGAGACAACCGCAACCGCAGAAGAAGGACAAACAAGGATTCTGGCTGAAATGACGGAGATGCAAGAAATTACGCAAGAGTCGGTAAATGAAGGATGCGAAAGCGATAAAAAGTAGGATGAAGAAGAAGGAAGGGAGAGAACGTCCGCCGCTCCGCTGGGCTGGTGGGAGCAGAGATTACTGTGTGAGAAAGAGAGAAAGGGAGAACGTTTTGGATTGATAGTTAATAGGAATTTACTCGAGAGAAACAGAGAGTTAGAGACGTTAGGAGAAAGCAAGAGTTCAACTGTTGTTTGTGTCACGATTGTTATTTTGTAAGTACATAGCATTGAGTACTTCTTGAGAAGAAAGGTTAGTCGATATCTGCAAAAAACTGTGATACTATTCTCTGTAGTAGTGAATATGATTTATGTATTGGAATATACCTCTTTTTGAGTACTCTGAATTAAGTATTACAGTAGATGACGTTCAGTATACTGTTATATCATTCTTTTGACGGTATGTGTGCGCACTATTGATAATAATTTTCTGGTATACACCATTTGTATAACGGCTTGTGTGATTGAAGATGAATATGACGGTTTGGAAAGTGTAGTATCGTGAACCATTGAGTAATCTGTTGTGGTGTTGCAGTACTGTGTATGACGTTTTATTCTGTTATAATCAGAATATAGAATAAGAGACGGCATATTCTGTTTACCTTTGTTGAGAGGACGAGGAAGATAACAACAACTTTGATGGTAGAACTTTTAAATAGTAAGAACGATAGTATGTCAATAAACTGACGCACTTGATCCGTGTTAAGAACGATTTTTACTATTGTGAAGTGTCCGCAAATCTATTTTGAATATTGATGCAGGATTAGATAAGATGCGGAATGATTCAATGGGAAAATAGTACAGGGCCTCTATCTAATAGACCCCTACCACTCCCAAGAACCCGAGGACCCGATAATACTCTTCCGAAAGTTGGATAGAAAGTATTATCGTTTAACATTGGCGATCCTGCTGGGGATGTGACATTAAGATTGCCTGGTATTTTGTTCGAATTAAATTTTGTTGGATGGACAGTAGCAACAGAATTAGATTGTTGCAAGACTGTTCTGTTCGTAATACTATATGATCAGTACGGAAATGCTACATGCCGATTACTCGATCAGGTGAAAAGTATCCCAAGAATCACCAGTTAGGGGTATTAAGAACAACTCTGGGAGATACTAGTGCAATTAGACCTGACCCAATTGTCGAAAAAGTGACGAATGATAAAACTGATTCCGGTGAAATTACGGTAGAACGTATTACATCTCTAGAATTGTCTGGTATTACTACGGTGCAGACTGTCGAAAATACAGCAATTTTGGAACCTACCAAGACGCAGTTGGAATCTAGTCTAAAAGTTTTCGGAATAGATTCAGATACGATTAGAAACACTTTAGGGAAGGAAATTAATACAGGCGAATCAACACCGTATCCAGTCACAATTTCGAATCCTTCCGGTGGAATTTCGGTAAGAAAAACACAGTTTTTCGTTGATGACTCAGCAGTTTTGGCTGAATCTTCCGCTCAACTACAACGTTTGGAAGCAAGTCCTCCTAATCTGGATATCAAGGAGGAAGGAAGACTATTTGAAACAGAAATTCGCAATATAGTAAGTAAGCTAATTGCACCGGAAAGTGTGCCATTTGGTGAAACAAATTCCGGTAGTTCAGAAACTCAAAACAGAAATACAGAAGGAAGGTATAATACACTCACGATGAACGAACAACCGCAATGACAGTTAGGTCAACCCAGATCGGCTCCAACGGGAGTAACATACACAAAGTTTAGTGGATTTCTAGGAGATGATCCAGATGCTCACGTACGCACCTTTGAAATCAGTTACGCTGTCCTCAACCATCCACCGGACCCGGCATACAAAGCATTTGTTTTTCAATCTACACTGGTGAATGAAGAAGCAGATGGCTTACTGAATACGATATTAATCATTTCGGTACTTATGAACCAGTACGAGACGCTTTTTTACAGCGATTCAGGCTGAAAAAAGAATCCTGCAGAGATCTTTGATTATTTACAGAACAACAGACAGAAACCAAATCAAACTGTACAAGAGTATGCTACCCTTTTCAGAACACATTTAAGACAGTTACCCCAGGCTCATGCTAATTTACCAGACGATGTTATTACACAGTGGTTTATCAATGGCTTACTTCCTCAACTTAGGCAAATCATGATTATAAGATGTGTAGGAGCCATGACCCTCAATGCAGTGATCGCAATGACCCTTCAGCTGGAAAACAAAGTTGGTGGATTTTCAGAGGATTTGGAATGGATAAAAACAAACAAACATGTGGCTGAAGATATAACTAAGCAAGTATATTGCACCACATGCAAGAATTCAGGCCATACTAGTGCCCAGTGTGCGTTAAATCAGACCTATTGCGCCATCTGTAACATTGTTGGACATACCACTGAGAATTGTGCATACAATGCCAGAAGACAAGGAACAGCAACAGTTAATGCAATTATTCAGGAACAAGGGCAGCTAACCAATCAATATGTACCCCCAAATTTGAGAAACAATCAACAACAAGGTTATCGACATTATCGAGGACAGAGGAACAATAACTATAATACACCGCGCTGGCAGAATGGACCACCACCGGAAAATCATAATTTACCACCACCACGATGTCATTTCTGTGGACAATTGGGCCATATTAGAAGATTCTGTAGAGATGCAGCGGAATATGACCAAAGGAAAAAGGAACGTCAAAACCCAATGGCCAATGTGGTAACAATCACACCTGTAGAGACGCAGGCAGCAGCAGTTCAAACTCGTTCCGGTAAACAATTGCAACCAGCAGCAGAATTATTTGAACCAGGGATACGTGAACAACACAGAATGTATAATAAAGCTAGTCAATGGACCACCGTAGAACCACTTGTTTTTCCAGAACCTACTCCAGTAATCCAGTCCCCGGATACGACACAAGCTCGTGCTGACAATACAGAAGCAGGTACATCATCTGCAGCAGAATTACCATCTTCAAACCAAGCTTCATCTTCAACAGTTAAGGAAAATGCAAATCAATTGCAACCAGCATGGGATATATTGTCAAAAGCATCCATCACACTGCCTTTCGGGCAATTACTGGCATTAGTACCAGGAATACGCCAACAATTTCAACAGCAGTTTACTACAAAATCTGCTTGCATTCCGGCTACCGCAACAGTACAACCAGAGCCAGACTCTACGGTAGATCACTCAGTTCCTCTGATTACGGTATGGTTTAATAAACATCAAATCACACAAGTTTTAATTGATGGGGGGTCTGGCGTGAATATTGCCACTGCGTCACTTTGTAAAAAGTTAGGATGGACTAAGATAGAACGAGTTCAATTCTTTGTTAGGATGGCTGATCAATCTAGAGTCCATCCAGTAGGACTTGTCCGAGATATACCCATAACTTTGCAAGACACAACATTCAAGATGACCTTCGTTGTTCTAGAATTGCCGAAATCCACCCTAGATTACAATCTACTTTTCGGCCATCCTTGGTTGAAACAAGCCAAGGTAATTCAAGACTGGTCAGCCCAGGAACTTACGTTCAAAGATAAAAATCGCAAATGTGTTGTAAAGTTAGACGCGATACAACCCTGTGAGTTACATGCTTGACCATATTTTGCCGAACCAGTCCATATGTTAGATGGGTTGTCCGATGATGAAGAAGAAGAATTTCTGAAGAATAATGTTGATTTAATGACATTAGGAACTATTGATCTACAGTCTGTTGTAGATACCTGGAATGCTTCAGTATGTACAGTAATACCCATTGCCGAAGAAACTAAGGAGGAAGATACCATTTCGATTCACGATAATGAACTACGGCAACTTCTCGAACCATCAGCTAATACAGAGAAATATCAACAATTTTATGTTCCAGAAGACCAGTTAATTACTTATAATCTTGGAGATGAAGATCACCCTCGTCCTGTAAAGATAAAGCAAAACTTACCGGAAGCATTTCAAGCAGATTTAATTCAGTTACTCCAAGAATTTACTGACGTCTTTGCATGGGATTACAAAGACATGAAGGGCTTGGATCCTCGTATTTACCAACACAGAGTTATGCTAAAACCAGAAGCGAAACCGATAAAGCAAACCAGCTACCGGATGAACCCACATTATGCATCACAGGTAAAGGCTGAACTTGATAGGTTATTAAAAGTTGGATTCATAGTACCAATAGAACATGCGGAATGGATTTCACCAATTGTGATTGTACCGAAGAAAAACAAGCAATTGAGAATCTGTGTAGACTATCGGAAATTAAATGCTGCAACAGTACCAGATCCTTTTCCGATTCCCTTTTTGGATACTATGCTTGACAAAGTAGCAGGTCATGAGATGTATTCATTTCTAGATGGATCCAGTGGATATAACCAAGTAAGAATGGCTGAAGAGGATATACCAAAAACTGCATTTATTACAAATTGGGGTGTCTTTGCTTGTACAGTAATGTGGTTTGGATTGAGGAATGCACCAAGCACATTTCAAAGATGTATGCAGGAGATATTTTCTCCTTATATCACCTCATTTATGCAAGTATACCTTGACGATTTTTCAATTTTTGGTAAGACGATCGCACATCTGGTACATTTACGATGTTGCTTTCAGAAATGTAGAGAATATAGATTGTGTTTAAACCCAAACAAATCTGTGTTTGCGGTTTCATGTGGTAAGTTACTTGGTCACATCATATCGGGACAGGGTATTCAAGTCGATCCTGATAAAATTTCAGCAGTATTAGAAGCTCCGGTGCCTAATACACCTAAAGAAGTAATGCGATTTATGGGTCAAGTGAGATGGCATGGAAGACATTTACGGTGGCTTGCTCATGTGGCAATACCACTGAACAAATTAATTTCCAAGACTCCACGGCAATTCGAATGGACTCAGGAATGTCAGATAGCATTTGATCGACTGAAACAGATATTAACACAGGTTCCCATTTTATAGCCACCAGATTGGGATCACCCATTTCACGTATTCGTTGATGCATCTGATATAGCAATAGGAAGTGTACTGATGCAACAAACCGATAAATGGTTTAGACCAGTATACTATGCTAGCAGAAGATTAGCACCTCCAGAGAAGAACTACTCGGTAACAGAGAGGGAATGCTTAGGACTAGTGTATTCGGTAAAAAAATTCAGACATTATTTGCTGTGCCGAAAATTTACATTTCATGTCGATCACGCTGCACTTGTTTACTTGGTTCGACAGCAACATATAGGTGGCCGCCTAGCACGATGGGTCCTACTATTGCAGGAATTCGACTATGATGTCACTCATCGGCCAGGTAGTTCACATGCTTTAGCAGACTTTTTGTCACGCTTAGATTCAGGTGAACCTCCGGTCGGCATAAATGATACAACGCCAGCCATCTATACTTCAGAACCAACTACTGAGGAATTGTCGAACCAACCAGTACCAACTACGTATTATGATCAGTTATTGACCTTCCTTTAGGATGGATGCCTACCTTCTGAAGTCCCTACAGCTACACGCCGAAAAATTGCAGTTTTTAGTCGAAGATTCCGGTTAGTTGCTGGAGAACTTTATTATGCAGATCATACAGGAACCTTACTCCGATGTATCCCTACACATGAAGTAAACTCAGTCATCAATCTGGCTCACTCAAGTCCAACAGGAGGACATTTTGCAGCAGATCTTACTCACCGAAAAATTCTGCAAAGTGGACTTTGGTGGCCAACCATGTACAGAGATGTATTGGAATTTATCAAAACTTGTGATAGCTGTCAAAGAACTGGACAACCACTACAACGCCATTACTTTCCACTTCATCCAGTACTTCCTTTAGAACCATTTCAGAAGTGGGGTCTAGATTTTATTGGTCCAATCACACCTCCCGCGGTATTCAGTAACAACCGGTATATATTGACTTGCACAGACTACGCAACTAGGTGGGCAGAAGCATGGCCTTTACGTTCGGCTACAGCAGTTGCAGTAGCAAAATGTCTATTATCAGATGTCTTTCCAAGATTTGGATTGCCACTAGAGCTTGTTTCAGATCAGGGCACCCATTTTATGAACAATTTGATGAAAGCATTAACACAGTCGTTCCAGATCAGTCATAAATTCAGCTCACCATATTATCCTCGTGCAAATGGATTGGCAGAAAGTACCAACAAATCTTTGCTGAACATGCTTCAGAAATTGACTAGAGAAACACCGAAAAGATGGGATCAGTTGCTACCTGCAGTCTTATGGGCCTATCGCACAACATATAAGGTAACCACCGGCTTGACACCATTCAAATTAGCCTATGGACTAGAAGCAATAGCCCCGATGGAAATTGTAATACCAAGTTTAAGAGTAGCAATTTCTCAGAAGCTTCTACCCGAAGAGTCATTGGTATTTCGGTTGGAAACACTTAGAGAATTAGATGAGCACCGATGGCTCAGTTTCTTAACTATGAAAGAAATCCAACTAAGACAGGCCAGGACACATGACCGTAATTTAAAGACTCCAGTATTTTTGGTAGGACAGCTTGTTCTTTTTTACAATGCGAAGTCCAATAGATCAGCAAGAAAATTCAAGTTACGTTGGTTCGGTCCATTCAAGATTTCAGAACAAGTTGGTCCGGCTACTTTTCGATTGACTACATTGACTGGACAACCACTTCCAAAAGTGATAAACGGTTCTAAGCTACGGCCGTATCAAGTAACGTCACAGCTGCGATAACAAGGGTACACAGGGTACCGCAAGTTCTTAATTTTCTTTCTGTCTTTTAGTTCCTTTTTGTTTTAATTTGGTATAATCAATAAAGTAAGTGTAATCGTCGTATTTTAATATCTATTTATGTCAAGCCGCCCGCTCCTTTTTCTCTCTTTGCATGCATGCACACCAGATATAGACATTACTGCCCGTTTTGTGTAATTAGTACCGTTTAAAATATTCTTTGTATAAATTTCTTATATAACTCACTTAAACTCGCCGGATAGGTAATATAGTATCTTGCGATCACGGCTGTATTTTCTGAATACTCGTGTTTTGTGTCTTGTATCTGTGCGCAATGGAATCCTTAGCAAACTATACAGCTTTTGCTGATGGTATCCCTGCTGAAGTAGGAAATTATCTGAGTGTACGAGGATTGGGTAGTTTCGCCAAGCTGCCCTGGCACTCAGTAGAAGCTCACCCCTTCTTCGCACAGATCATTTCTGCCATCGCTCGAGTATCTCCCACCGAAAAACAATGGGTTTTCCTCTCCTTACCTTCCAGAACTGTAATCACATTCCAAGCTTTTGCTGAAGTATACCATTTGACTCCACAAGGCCGCGAGAATCTCCCCATGATTTCTGTAACCCGAATGGCAGAATTGTTCCCTCGTTATTCATCTAATGAATACGCCATTCTCTGCCGACCAGAACCCGAAAGAACTGCATTACAATTCCTAGTTGCTATACTCAATTTCCAGAAACGAACTTATGGTATCTCTCGACCATTTTATTCTGCCATCGATATAGCTGCCCGAGAACCTGTTAACTTCGCGTCGTTTTTCTTTCAACGTATTCATAAGGAGTGCGTTTCAATCATGAAGCAAGTTAGCAAAGGCAAAACTCCTAGGTCTCGACTTCCGCACATTCTGTCATTTCTGTTTCCAACTATAATGCAAGCACAACCACCACCAAGAGGACCAGTACTGCAGATTGAAGAATCAGCGCAACCTTTAGATGAAGACGAAGAAGATGAAAAAGAGATTAATCAGTTATTCAGAAGTAAACGAATCAGAATCAGTTCTTTTGAAAGTAAGATTGCAGGTTTAGTCGGACAAGACGAAGAAGTACAACAGGAGGTCGATCAGCATCCAGGTGAAGCAATACAAAAGGAAGCCGAACAACAGCAAGAAGTACAACACGACACAGAACAACAACACGAAAATAAAGAAGGGAAAGCCAGTAAACAAGACAAGGCAGTATAGAATGAAGCTGATCAGCAAGACCAGGAAGTAGAAACAGAGGCCAAGTATCAAGATGAAGAGAGGTTCCATGATACAAATACGTCTATGCACCAGGAATCATCAGCGTATTCATTAGCGTCTGAGCACCAACAAACACAGGAGCAAATTGAAACCGAAGCAATTTCAACTGATAAAGTCTGTCAGCAGCAGCATCAAGAGAACCAACAAATCCATGAACAACAACCTACTAATGATGCACTGGATAAGCTCCTGAAGGGAGTAGAAGCAACAGATGCCGGCACCGCAGCGAATGAACAACAGGATACAAATAAGGTAACAAGCTCTAACGCAGCTCGTCCCATTTTACCACCGGCAAATGAAGTACATCCCATCCAAGATCACCCCAACGATTCATCATCATCTTCCCCTAACTACTCGCCACCGAATTCTCAACAATTACTCACCGATACGTTTGCCCAACCACGACAATTTCTGCAAACACAATCTGTTCAGGTATTTTCTGAATTAGCATCGATCGGACAGTTTCTTATTAATCTCTCCCAGCAATTACCTGCTCAGATAAGAGCTGATACAGACAATATCTACAAGGAGTTGCAGCATAAAGTAGAATTACTGGAAGCCGATATTACTCCTCTTCAAGAAGAATTATACATAGTAAAGGCAGAAAATCAGGCCCTACACGAACAGGTGAAGCAGCTGCAAGAACGACTCAGTGACCAAGAAGACATAACAAAAGAACGGGATGAAGCTCTGAAGACAATGAACAATCAAAAAGAACTGTTGATAGTAGCCAATGCAGAAATCAATAAGTTAACACAGAACTTCAAAGATGCAGAAGATGTTAGAGTAGCATTAGGCAACTTACTGGAAGAAACTAGATTACAGCTGGCCCAAAAAGATCAACAAAACCAAAAACAGCAAAGAGAACTGAAGCAAAAAGAATTCGAGTTGAATACTACAAAAGACAGTTTATCAACAGTTAACGATATACTGCATAAGTATCTCGTTGAAGAGCCTCAGAAACAGAAAAGATTAGCAGATACGAAAAGGGAAAGAGATGCATATCATAAAACGATCCAGTTCCTCAACCAACAGTTAGAAAGGCTCGACAATCAAGTACGCAACCAAAATGATTACATCCATCGAATGCAGCAACAAGTAACAGACATGAAGACAGCCAGAGATGCAGCATTGGCCAATGAATTTTATTTACAGGAAGCATTCTTACAAACCGAGGCTGCAAATTTACTTTCGGAAGCTATTGTGCTCAGTTCGGTGCGCACAGATGCCCAATTATTAGAACCCGACACCTTGAAAAATGTATTAGAAACTCTTAAGAAAAAGATTGCCCGTATCTTTCGATCATCTAGAAGTATGTATTTAGAAGGTCTCGCAGCAGAACTGTAAAATTCGGTCCTACAAATCCTGTATTGTACTAATGATTTTTATTAAAAGTCACGATTTTTTTGTGCATAATACTCTTTGCACATGTAAAAGACATTCCAAGTCCAGCATCGATCTACGGGATAAAATACAGAATGATGATTCCTGATGCTACAATTTCGGTAAGAAGTATGAAGTGTCATGTCCGAATGAAATATCATCATTCCAGCAAACGGCAGTTCAAGTTCTAGTGCTTATAAAATGCGTATGCCCAGCATAGTATTTTTCTGTATAGTATTCTGCGAGCTCTCGTACTAATTAACAAAACTTCTAGCATATTATTTTCGGCGAGCCTTACAACTATGTCTGAATCGGATATACTAAGATGGCGACTCAGGAAGCGCGCAATTACACAGAACCGTGTTGTGACTACAACAGATACTACATTACAGGATGATGAAGATGACTCAAGAACTTCGGCAACATCACCGGGTCAGCATAACAACATATTATTCTCCACAGAATTTAAAGTAGAGCTTGACATCCATTCTAGGAGAAATGAGAACTGGTTACGGAGGATCGGACTCCTCCAGTTTGCTAATTTACCCTGGGAACAGTGGACAGGTAATGAAGATGCAGAGAATCAGTTACACAGCATGCGACAAACAAAAGGTCTCCTTATAAATCAGGTACAATTTTCACCACAATTAGTTTCGTCAGTATTTCAATTACCGTTGTATGAAGAGGCAAACTTTCCCAAATGTTCTTATAACGACCTGCGAAAAGAATTTGGTAAGGGCGAAGGTCGCAGACGCTATTTTATGATGAAGAATGCCACACATACTCGCCGTGAACACTTTAAATGGTACTTAGAAAGGCTCTGCTTTATAGTCAGATTTGATCTTATGTCTAGAGAAAATTTTTCGCCTCTAGTACAAGCGGAGACAGGAGGAAAAGTGAGCTGGGCTCACTGGTTGTACAACCATTTACACAAACAGTTTTTTGTTGGGGACAAACGCAGGTCCCAAAAATACACTCGTTTACCAGTGTATTTAGCTGCTATTTTTCAATTCATACAAGTTAGAAGACTAAATGTTGAAAAACACGGTATGCTCAGCTCAGAGCATAACTACACAAATGAACAAGATGAACCCGATACACTGTTAGACTCCTCTGAGGATGTATGCCCCACAGACGGCACTGAACAGGCAAGGGTGTTTGGAACACCTTTTTCATTGATAACAAAAAGAAAGTTACCGCAGTCACCCCAACCAGTAAATTCGAAGAAGTCGAATACTAATGATTCTATTGCCGAAACCGGAAATCAGATATATAGCATGCAGAAAAATTTACAGGAAGTCTCAGATTTTTTAATACAACAAGAACAGAAGTTACAACTGGGAAAAGATCAGGCATTGGCCAATATGAACCATTTTAATTCTTTATTAACATCAAATCAACAATTGCAAAACGCACTGAAAGATAAAACAGAACTGCTGAGAGAAGTACAGAATGAACATAATCAACTGATAGTTACATTAGTTAATATTACCAAATCTATTAAGGAATTCCAACAGTACTAGGAAGCGGTGCAGAAACAGATACATGACGAAATGACTAATTTTTCGGCAATGAATGCCACTCTACAGAACGAAATTGAAGTCTTACGATCCAGAATACAGGTCTTGCAGGATTTAGAAAAACAGGTCTTAACTGGCGAAGAAATTAATCTGGATGCCACTTTAATGACAAAAATCGATATCGAAGCATTAAAACAAAAGTTGAGCACTCATGTACATAACAGTTGGAAGCTTTTTCGTCGCAGATGGTTGGCCATTACAATTCCAAAAATGGAAAACATACGCTCAGGTTTTGTCTCCCAACACGACCATGATTTGGTAGATATAATTAACCAGCAGAAGCAGCAGTTGGAACAACAAAAACAGAAAATAAATCAATTACA
>CM035442.1:18652370-18692370 GCA_020310875.1 Ceratopteris richardii | reverse complement strand
CTTCCATTATGTGATAACTTCTATATTTATAGTATCCTTCCAAAGGACATTATCATGTACTTATCCTAACATATTTATGAGCTTGTTCTTGTTTTGGGAAAAGTTTATGGGTTAATGGAGATCCACTTCTTTGAACTTATTATATTCCCAAAAGAGATGTTTACCTTGGATATGATAGGAGAATGGTGTGATTCATGAAATAGAATACTAGAATATCTCATTTAAGTTATTTTCTTTAGGAACTATCTCGTTTCCTAAAGATCATTTGTCTAGGTTTCATCATGAGATTGCAAGTCTCTTAGATGGAATGAGTTCATTGTATTTAACTGCTAACCATGTATTTCATGCCAAGACTAAACATATTGAGATCCAATATCACTTTCTAAGAGAGCAGGTGATTGATAAAGAGATTGAAGTCATACATACTTCAACAAAAGATCAGATTGCAGATATGTTAACCAAAAGCTTGGATGGACCAAAGCTACAAAGATTCAGAGACATGGCAGGTATGGAGAAGATGGAGAAAATCACAATTGATGATTGAGAGGGAGTTGTTGGTGCAAAACAACCATCAATTGATGTTTTTGGATAAAGGCTTGAAGTCAAAGGATGAAGCAAAGACCAATATATGAAGCTTGAAGTTAGTGCATGATTAGAGAATAAAGTCTTGTATATACATGTACACTAGACTTATAATTAACTCACTTATACCTTTGTTATGGTTACGTGTTTGTACATATATGCCTATATATACAAGTAGAAAGTCGCGGCATGTAAGAGAGATGATGAATGACAAGTTGGAAGAGTCATTAGACACTTTAGAAGAAAACTTTTCAATGTAAGGATTTCTATGATTTTATTTGCATGATCTTGGTATAGATAAGTAAGTCATAACATTCAAAGTAAATGTTCATGTGCGGCCGGATTCGGTAAAATCAACATACCGAGGTTGATATAAACACTAACGTTTATATACAGAGTTTATAATTTCTGCAAAATTCAATATACAAGCTCTGTTCTTCTCAGCAGATTGTTTTTTTCTTATCAATTCGATCAAACCATATCGGCTCTTAAGTCCCAAAAAAAAAAGGCAACGTATCATTCATAGAATGCAATATGCACAATCATTAGCAGCACAGAGGAATCGAAATTAAGTTCTGCATGTTCACAATGTAAATCTCTAGCAGTGGAAATAAACCATGCAGAAAAATGCGCAATGTACAGAAACATGATTACTCTGATTCGAAAAGAATTCACTTCATATAACATCATAGATGTTATCAAGTAACTCACTATACATCATCTTCTTGTTCATTCTGCACCTTCGTCATCAAATATTCCAGCAAATCTAAAGCCTACAAACTTTTCCTCAGAGCTGGCATCATAGCTTTTCAATGTCAGTTTTTCAGAAGTATACTCGAATAAATTTCAGAGTAGCGCGGCGTCGTCAGATCCATGAGCAGGCGCAATCAGAGAGTTTGGCAGTAGATAATTCGTCCGTCTGATCAGAATTTGAATAGTCTTTCGTCTTCAATCAGTGCGCAGAATTTGCGCCCATCAAAGGACATCGCAATTGCAGAGAAAAGGCGGCACTATATTATAGATGATGATGATGATGATCAGAGAGCTTCTCCGTCAGCGCTTCGATGTCGTCGTCGATCTTCTCTTTGTGAATTGCCTGATGAATATCGCCAATCAGATCATGCTTTCGTCGGTCCAATCAGGCTACAGCACAATCTCTGCGTCCAACATTTCGATAACATGAGCTTATTTTTCCTACTCTTGTCAAGTAATTGCTCTAGAAGAATATAAATTACAAATGAAACCATGACATCGTTATCATTTCAGAATATTGAACATCGCCAAGAAAAGAATTTTATCATCTCTCATTAAGTAAAGGAGAATGGATCTTGCCGACACCGAACTCCTCCTGCAAATAAGAATCTTCTTTTATAATATGTTTGCGCCTTCAATGTTGTGCTTGTGCTTGCTAGAGGGCTTGAGGTTGGGCGGCCTTAGCTTCTTCCAACCAGGTTTGGAGGTGAAGGATCTTTGCCTATTGCGCAGAAGCACTAGCCATCAATCAAGGGACTTCTATAGAGAGCCACATATTTATCTCCTACAAAGCTTTAGCGGTATGTTGTAAAAATTCCAGCTCTCGCACTAATTTATACAATTTGAATTTGGTTTCATATAGGGATGCCTTCTGCACCATACTTTCCTGCTCCAAATCAACGATCATCTAGAGGTGGTGGGTATTTGTCTCTTATAGATTCCGAGCTTGCTTCACTGTAATTTCTTTCTCTTTGATTACTTCTTCCAAAAATAAAACCCTTAAAATATTGAGTTTGCTTACGATCCCAAGAACGCTATTTCAAGAGGGCGTAAGTCTCTTTAGTGAGGGCTGATAGGCTGGCTTGTAGTTCATAGAATTCTTGTTGAGGGAAGTGGTTATCCCGTTATAGAGTGGTACAGGTTCCATGATAGTTATTCATGTCACGAGTGATGAGTTCTTGCATGTGGACAAGCTAGTTTCTTAGAGGGAAGAATTTATTAACCCCATAGTTTTCATTGATACTAAAAGAACAAAATTGCTCCTACAAGTTGAGAAGAGAAGGAAGTTTTGGAGCTTCAAACTATCGCACGTATGTGAGAATTGGTAGGGAGGAATGATGGGGGACCATCCAAGACTCTAGGGAGGAGGAGTGACATTGCGGGAGTAACTAGGGGACAAGGGAGAAGAGGTTTCTTTGGATGAGAGGGAAGGATTATCAGAATCAAGAGAAGCATCAGGCTCTTTCAAAGGGGAGGGTGGCAAAGTAGGCAACAAAGCAGCTTGCATTGGGTGTTTTGGGGGAGGGAGGGGGACCTTCGAAATAGGGAAATCAGAAGGCTATTGTGTTGAACTGGAGGGGGAGTGAAAGGACTCGTTCAAGGACGAGGGGTGAGGACCAGTGATTGATTCTTCAACTCATTCAATCATGAATTCGTGGATTTCTCATTCCTACTCATCAAGTGGACTCAACCACTTAGATTCTTTCACTTTTACATCAAGTAGAACCTCAAACATTACAAGAATGAGTTCACAATTGAGCTCTACATGCATTTGATATTTTCCTTCAAGTTTCTATCTATTTTGATGACTCGAGCCACCACTTAGACTTGCCATGGACTTGTTTCAACAACTCCCCCTCAAGTCAAGTGATCTTGAGGTCTTTAATCTTCCAAGATTACCTGCAAGCCAATCATACCTTTGAATTTGCTGAGTTTGGTTCCATCTAGTGCCTTGGTTAAAATATTTGCACATTGTTGATGAGTTGATACATATGATAATTGAATTTACTTGCTCACAATCTTCTCTCTTATATAGTGATAATGTACTTCAATATGTTTCTTCCTTGCATGAAAAATTGGATTGGCAGCCAAGTGAATGGAGCTCATGCTGTCACTAAAAATACTTGGAGTCCCAATCTCCAATCCAAGATTTGTAAATAGTGTCTTCATCCACATTGCTTCACACCATAACATATATCTACCCTTGTCAATGTGGCATGGTTCAGATTACCCACAGGGCTTTGATAACCTGTCACATCTTCTATGAGACCTTCATGTGAGCTCAATTTATGATTAACCTCCATTGGAGTACGTGAAATCCTACAATCTTGCATTTTGAACTTTTTCAACAAGTCTTTTATGTACTTTCTTTGAGTAAGATATAGACCATGATCCTTGTAAACCACTTCCAATCCTAGGAAGTATGTGAGTGACCCTAAGTTACTTATCTTCTATTCTTCTTTCATCTGCTCCTTGAATTTCTTGATTCCATCTACATCATTTCCTATTAGTATAATATCATCCACATATACACACAAATAGATGACTTCAGAGTTACACTTTTTGATGAAGAGTGATGGATCTGCCTTGCTAGATTGAAATCCTCTATCGTGCAAGAATGAGACAAGCCTATGATTCCAATCCCTTGGGGCTTGTTTGAGTTCATATAAAGCTTTATTAAGTTGACACTTATAATCAGGATATATGTGATTCTCAAAACCAGGTGGTTGTGCCATGTACACCTCTTTTGTTATCCATCCATTAAGAAATGCATTTTTTACATCCAATTGAAGTATCTTCCAATTCTTGGAAGAGGTAATACTAAGCACAATCCTAATTATAGGCATCTTTTCCACAGGATAAAAGGTCTCCTCATAATCAATTCCCTGAGTTTGTGCAAAGCCTTTTGCCACAAGCCTTGCCTTATACCTGTTAATGGAGCCATCTTAGTTCTTCTTCAACTTGTAAATCCATCTTGATCCTATCACTTTCATTGTTTCCATTATGATTTCTTCTTGGCTTCCTCAAATGTTGAGTGTTCCTCTTGATTTATGTCCTATGCTAGGTTGATTGAATGTTTAGTGACTAAAGAAGTATTAAACCCATATCTTTCTGGTTTTCATTTCTCCCTCGTGGACCTCCTTAGGCCAGGATGTGATGATTCTGCCTCTTGTCCAAGTTCTTGCATTTTTTCTTAACTTTAGACTTCCACATTTTGAGTTTTTCATACTGATTTGCTTCATCATCTTCTGAGGTATCGTGCTCTTCAACTTTAGGAGGATTATCCTTAACAAGTTTTGGAAAATCTTCTTCAAGATCATAAGGTAAGTTGACTTTTCTACATGAATCTTCATACCAAGAACTACCTCCATCTGACCTTAGCCTTTTTTATGTCTTAACTGTTTGATTCTCCACAAGAGCCAAATACCTTTTGAAGCATGAAAAGACTCCATCTTTGTGTTTCATAAAATATAATATAGTCCATCTACTACAATCATCAATGAAGGAGACATAATACCTTGACCCAGATATTGAAGCATCCTTGCTAGGTCCCCATACATCTTTATGAAACAAATCTAAGAGATCTCCATGCATATACCCTTTCTTCATGAATGGTAACTTGTGAGACTTTCCAAATTGAAATGCACTACACTTATAAATCATGTGTTGTTTTGACAAGTTAGGGAGTCCAAGTACACTTTGGTCCCTGCAAATTTGCTTTAATGATTTTTCACCAATATGTGCTAACCTTTTGTGCCATACTTCCAATTATGTGAGTATCTGACTACCATAATTAAAGAGAGCAATGTTTCTAGTGTCTTGTAATTCAAATGTGAACAATCTACCTGTCTTTTCACCCTTTGCAATTCTCCTAAATCCTTGACTTGGATCTTCAACAAATGCTCCTGCTTTTGTGAACCTAACATGTAGGCCTTTCTCCACAATTAGTCCTACACTTATCAAATTAATTTGATGGTAGGGACATAGAGTACCTTGCTAAGTAGGTTGATCTTTCCATCAGGTGCTTTTACATTTCCTATCTTTTCCACCAAATGCCTTGTATCATCACCTCTTTGCACTTCATGCTTGTTCCTTGGATCTTCTAAATTTGATAGGAGGGCCACATTTCCTGCCACATGATTGGAACAACCTGAATCTATGTAGAAAACATGCTCATCAGATTTACCTTGTGGCATGGCCATATTCATGATTAGCAATGAGTCTTCTTGATTTTAGTCTTCTGTGTAGTTATTGAAGTCTCTTCTTCCCCTATTGCTTCCTTGATAGTTTGAATGGTTGTAATTGTTGTGGTAACGATTGAAGTTGATGTTCCTTCCTCTAGAATAGCCATAACTTCCTCTATTGTATCCTCAGCCTCTTTGATTCTTGGAATTCCTAAAGCAATTTTCAGTTGTATGTTTAATTAATCCACAAATAGAGTGTGAAGTAGGATCTTGGGATCTCCCCCTATCTTTCCTTCCTCCTCTACCTCTACCTCTACCTCTACCATGTCTTCCTCTACCTGCATAGTTAGCTTGATGTGTACCTACTTCATTATCCACTTTCTTTCCTCTTAATTTGTTTCATTGAACTTTATTTTATCAATATACAACGCAGAAGATTGATTACCTTTGGAGTTTTCTCCATTCTTGATAAACTTGGCCTCTTGAGTAAGTAGTTGTCCTATGAGTGTATTGAAATCTAGTACATGCATAGATCCATAACTGTGGTGAATGCTTCCCACTTGTCATCTGCCTTCAAGCCATTCATGACTTGCCTTACAATTTTCTCTTCGTCTATTACCTCTCCAATGCTTCCCAACTCATCTGCTATGTCCTTGAGCTTTGTGACAAAATCAATCACATTTTGTTTGGGAGCTTTCTTGAGAGTTGTGAAGTCCAGTCATAGTTGATGTTTCTTGGCCTTTTTACTTGAAGAGAAGAAGGCTTCAAGTGCATTCTACACTTCTTGAGATGTTTTACAAATTCTAATGTGAGTCAACAAAAAATCTGACATAGAGTTGAGGAGATAAGACCTTGCAAGTGCATCCTTGGAGCACCATGTGCTCAATCTTTTTTGCTCTTCTTGTGTTGGTTGACTTTTGTTCTTGAAACTTGGCATAACTTCATCTCTAGCTATATAACCATATAAATTCTTGCCTTGAAGATAATCTTCCATCCTTAATGACAAGGATGAGTAGTTACCTCTATCCAATTTGACAATTGATGAAGGAAATCCATCTGCCATGTTATCCAACCTTGCTCTGATAACACTGTGAATAGATGGATTTGTACTTGGAGAAGATGAAGTGCTGCTACAGAAACTTTGCACTACCCTAGCCAAATAAACTATACAGACATGAAGTGGACCCTTTTAGCTTTTCAGTGGATGTATTAGATAACCTATGTACCTTAGAAGATCACTCTCAAAATATTGAATCAAGACAGACTGGTTTGACCAATAGTCAACATGAAGCAACTTTCTATTTTGGTCAAGAGTGCTTCAATATTTCACTCAGTGCTCATTCTATGATTACAATTGACTAGGGAGATTCTAGAGGAAACTAATTATGAGGTAATGCAACCTATTAGGATTTATTTCATAAAAAATAAGTAACCATACTAAGAGAAATAAGTTTAGCAAAGCATGTATGTGATCTCGACTTTTCAAGAGCTAGATGATGCAAAGACACAGGTGACTTCAATTGAACATATCTTAGAGTTTTGAATACCAAATGAAATGAATTAGTGAGGTAATGTTACCAAGTTGAATAACTGAAAATGATGCACCATGCTTATAGAAATCATCTCCGTAATCTGACTGAAAACTGAGAAGTGTGGCACAGAACAATACACTCACATAGACATGAAGATATGGACACAAAGGATCATGAAAATAAATGTATATTGATTGTAAAGTACAATGGACATACTAGTACATATGTGTGCCTTGAAACTACACTCTAATATGGCTTCAAGCCCTGATAATGGAGGTACCAAAACCCTGATTGCAGCCATGTATATATAGTGATGTTTGGAACCCAAATTCGAATTTGAATCTCACCTAAAATCAATATCCAATCTTTTAGTGATTGATTCTCCAACTCATTCAATCATGAATTTGTGGCTTTCTCCTTCCTACTCATCAAGTGGAATCAACCACTTAGATTCTTTCACTTTTACATCAAGTAGAATTTCAAAAACTACAAGAGTGAGTTCACAAGTGATCTCTACATGCATTTGACATTTTCCTTCAAGTTTTTATCTATTTTGATGACTCAAGCCACGAGTTAGACTTGCCATGGACTTATTCCAACAAGTAGAAGGGTTGGCAACCATATTTTTGACTATGCACTCGAGGCTAGAAGAACTAGATTTGTGAAATTATTAGGGGTTCTTGGCTCACCAGAACATGACCCGGATGCTATCATTGTCATTAGTAGTGAGTGATGCTTGAGATGGAAGGACACGGGGAACCAACAAGACATGAACCTAAATAGGGAATTTTCTAGGATAAGGATAGATAAAATGTACAAGAGACAGGTGTGGGTCACATCAGATTGCTGTAATTGCTTGACTATCTATTGTCATTCACGATGAATGTAGTTGAAGAGTAAGTCAGCTGAGTTTACCGACTGCTAGGCAAAGGTTGCAATGAGGGAATAGAATTACTTAGAAATACCATAGGCATGATGTTGAAGGTTCATGTCCACAATCGAGAACTAGAGGATGGAACACTCTAGTTCATGTCGATAAATAATGAGAAACGCATTAGAGTTGTGCCGGGGTAAGAGCTTCTCCATAGAAGCATGGCAGAGAGGTTCAACAAGGTTGATGCCTTTAGTAGGTAGGTGGAAATGCTGACCTACTTTCGTAAAGGTGGTGTGGACCTTAGCACCAATCAGTGGGATGGTCAAAATGGATGTTGAGGAGGGTGTTTGTTGTTTATTCAGGATCTACAACCACTAAATAAAGTGACTACTTGGAATATGGGGACTGGACCAATTGTAGATGAATATGTAGAGGCTATCTCAAGAAGATAAATTTACTCAATGGGAGATTTGCACTCTAGATGTGAACAATTCAAGTTAGCTCTTGGGGTTCATTATTTGATGACCATGAGGATGCCACTTGGACTTGTGCACATGTGTAACTTGCCACAAGGAGCCATGACTGCAGTGGCCCATATGATGAATGGTATGCATAAGGTGCTTAGGGATTTTATTCCACACCTAACTATGCCACTCATTGATGAAGTTTAAATTAAGGGACGTGAAGAGAAGGATAAAGATGACATTCTTGATGAGATTGATGTCAAATGTTTGTTAAAGACCATGTAAATGATTGTGAGTCCATTCTTACTCAACTAGAAGAGGTGCATTTGACACTATCTATAGGAAATCAATATTTGAAATGCATGAATAGCTAATTGTAGGAAGTTATGAGGTCCAAAGGGAAGAGAACCATGCCCAAACTGTTACTGTTAGTGTCTCTATGAAAGGCAAAATGGTCACTAGAAACGTTTTTATATGTTCTTTAATAAAACATATAGTGGTCTGATCAGCCACTGACTCTAAGTTTGATTGCATTTTGTATGACCTAAGAAATCTATGATCATGGTCTCTATACCATGTGTTTTCTATGTATTCTACACCATCTACGTAGAGTATTGTGTGCGACATTGGAGTTTGGGGTTCTATAACAAGGGCATCATTGCGGAACTCTCGAGAACGAGAGTCTACCATTGTGCATCGCCGTAGAAATACTTCACCCAATGCATTTGGCTAAGGTGAAGACTGTTGATATATCTAGGTAGTGATGTGTGTGAACACTCTAGGACCGCTGGGGCACTTTTTTCCCTCTTTAGGAGGTTTTTTTCCCCCGGCTTGTATATATGCCTATTGCCCTAATGGGCTACTTATCTTTGTACATTCTCTAGTAATACATTCAGTATTGTGTGTTTGTGCTCCAAGCTTCTTCTTCTTCCTTGTGCTGTTCGCGTGCTTCCGCAGACATCTATCTCAAACAATTGGTATCAGAGCAGGTCGTCGCTTCTTCTAGGGTGCCGTCGAAACTCCTCCGTTTGCAGTCTCAGATTCGCATGAAATTTGGTGAGCATACTCAGGGTGTTTCCGAGATCAAAACAGCTTTGCTGTGTGGTGCCGAAATCGCGATCTGAGCTCGTTTCGGCCTCCGAACGCACTATCGCAGCGCTTGTGCAGGCTATTTCGTCCTTTTGTTCCAAAGGTATATACCAGTTTCTGTTCGCCAATTTAAGCATCTCGAAGTCTGCTACAGGTCTAGCAGAACTCGTCTGGGTAGTTCCGTTCAACTTTTTGAGATACAGTCAATTTTCTGCATCAAGGTATTTTAGTCACCGGCCATGGCTGAAAGCAGTGATGTATTCCGTATGTTGGCTATTGAGGATAAGTTGGATGGTACCAACTACCCATTATGGGCTTATATGATGCGACATGTACTGGTTGCAAAAGGACTGTGGAACATTGTGCAGGGTGTTGAAAGACGTCCTGTTACACCTGCGACTACAGGTACTACAAATACAGGTGCTGGAGGTACTCGAGCTGATGAAGATGGTGTCGAAGATGATATTCCGGAGATTCCTGTTCGTGCTGCTGTTTTTGTTGCACCTACTGTAGAGCAGATTCGTTGGGATGGTAGAGATGCCCAGGCACATGCATTGATAGCCTTGTCTGTCAAACGTGCCATTATTCCTCACATTCGCTCTTGCAGAACAGCAAAGGATGCTTGGGATACACTTACCACTTTGTACCAGGCTAGGAATGAGGCTCGTGTTGCTTACCTCCGAAAACAGTTGGAGAGTGAGCACATGAATGAAGGTGATTCTATGGATAGTTTTCTTACAAAGATCAAAGACCTGAAGGAACAATTGATTTCTGCTGATGAGGTTATACCAGATAGCTCACTTGTGCAGACCGTTCTGAATGGTCTTCCTGATTCATATCAGAGTTTTGCCTCTACTCTTCGGTTGATGATGAAAGGCAATCCGAATGCCTTGTCATTTGAAGAATTAGTCTCTGTTCTGTTGCAGGAAGATCAGTCCAGGCAGAACAGGTCCATTATGCGTGTTGCAGATCAAGCTTTCCTGGCTAGTCAAAAGGGCAAAGGAAAATGGAGCTCTTCTACTAGTAAGCAAAAATCTGCAAATGCTGCACAATCGAAGAACCAGGATAAAGATAAAAAGAAATCAGAAAAGCAGAAATTGTTCTGCAAGTACTGTAAAGAAAATGATCATATTATAAAGAACTTTCCAAAACAAGCTGCTAAAGAGGCAAAGAAGAAAGAGGCTGGAATGGTTGTTGCAGAGGCCTCTACACCACAAACAGAGTCTACAAATCTTGTGCAGGAAGAAGAATGGGCAGGGAATACTGTCACATGCGCCAATAACTCCTCTTATACTGTTATGGGAGTTGGTAAGATCATTCTGACTACTGCTGATGGTAGTTCTCTCACTTTGTCAGATGCTTTATTTGTGCCAGGGATCAAAAAGAACCTATTATCAGTTTCTACATTAGCCAAGATTGGCTTGGTTGTGAAATTCTTTGATGACAGGTGTACAGTCCATGATCTCTCAAATGGTGATGTGATTATTGCTTCTGGCATCTTATGTCGTGGGCTGTATAAGCTCATAGACTATGAAAAATCTGTGAATGATTCGGCATGTGCAGTTCATGATTCTCAGGCTATGTCAGATGCAAAGCTTTGGCATGCACGCTTTGGTCATCTGAATTTTGCTAGTTTGTTACGCCTGCAGAAATCTGAAATGGTGTCCTCTTTGCCCAAACTTGAGGCACCTAGAAAACATGTTTGTGAAGGCTGTATTTTGGGCAAAATGCAGCGTTCTTCCTTTCCAAAAGATGGTTCAGTTCGGGCTACGCAGAAATTGCAGCTTGTACATAGTGATGTCTGTGGTCCTATGCAGACACCCTCTTTTGGAAATTACCTTTACTTCGTGACTTTCATTGATGATTTTTCCAGACAGGCATGGGTATATCCACTCAAAGCAAAGTCCGAAGTGTTCATGTGCTTCAAACAGTTTTTGGTTTTGGCTGAAAATTTGTCAGCATGTAAAATGGGCACCCTCCGTTCTGATCGAGGGGGGGAATATATGTCTTCAGATTTTAATGCATTTCTGGCTGAACGTGGGATAAAACACCAGTGTACAGTACCGTATACACCTCAACAGAATGGAGTTGCTGAACGAAAGAACAGGTCACTCATGGAGATGGCGAGGTGCATGGTCAAAAGTCAAGCTTTACCACATAGTTTCTGGCTTGAGGCTGTCATGTGTGCAGCATATGTATTGAACAGGTGTCCCACTAAAGCGTTGCAGTCTATCACTCCATATGAGGCTTGGCATGACCGCAAGCCATCTGTTGCTCATCTGCGTGTTTTTGGTTGTTTGGCATATGCATTAGTGCCTGAACAACATCGCAGAAAATTGGATGATAAGGCAGTAAAATGTATTTTTGTTGGGTACAGTTCTGAAAGTAAAGGCTATCGTCTGTATCATCTACAGACTAAACGCATTCTGGTTAGCCGTGATGTTGTCTTTGTGGAAGATGCTATTCAGCCATTGCTTTCATGTACTAAGGAGACATCTGTTAGCTCCAAAGACATGTATGATACTTTGATGCCTCTTTTTACAGGTGGACAGGCTAGTGCTGGTCCTAATGAGGCAACTTCTCAGCCTTTGCAGGTTTCATATGATGATGCAGATCATTCCATTTCTGATGCAGATTTACATGATGCACTTGCTAATGAGAGAGTTGATATTGAGCAGGCAAAAACTATGCCAAAATGGCTGGTGCAGACTTTGCGTGACAGCAAATTAGATGCACCTTTGTCATATCGTACTCGTTCAGGCTCTCATAGTGCCTCCTTTGCATCAGATTGCTATGCTATGGCTGCATCTAGTCTCTGTGATGAGAATGAGCCTGTTTCTTTTGATGAAGCACAGAATTCAGAAAATTGGATGGCTGTTATGCAATCTGAATATGATGCTATAATGAAGAATGGTACATGGTCCTTATGTGACTTGCCTCCTGGCAAGAAGGCCATTGGCACTAAGTGGGTATACAAGCTGAAGCGTAAACCTGATGGTACCATTGACAGGTATAAGGCTAGGCTTGTTGCAAAGGGTTATGTGTAGGAAAGAGGCATTGATTTTGATGAGACCTTTGCACCTACATGCCGTATGACTACTGTTCGGAGCATTTGTGCACTTGCAGCCCATCATGGTTGGAATGTACATCAGTTGGACATTAAAACAGCATTTCTGAATGGTGACTTGCATGAAGAAGTGTATGTTTTTCAGCCCCGTGGCTTTGTGCAGAAAGGGCATGAAAACTAGGTTTGCAGGTTAAAGAAGGCATTATATGGTTTAAAGCAAACACCACGTGCTTGGTATGAGAAGATACATGCCTATCTGATTGCACATGGTTTTGAGAACAGTCCAACTGAAAGCACCTTATATGTTAAACGTGCTAATGATGTGCTTCTGATCATTGTTGTCTATGTTGATGACATGCTGCTCACTGGTCCTATTGAGACACATATTGCTGATTTTAAGGCTGATTTGCATGCCTCATTTGAGATGTCTGATTTGGGGCATTTGCATCACTATTTGGGCATTCAGGTTATGCATGTTGATGGTGGAATGGCTTTGTGTCAAACAAAATATATTGACACATTATTGCAGCGTTTTGGCCTTTAAGACTGTAAGCCTATTGCCACTCCTATGGAGACAGGTTTACGATTGAGTCTTCATGATGCTGGAGATGCATTTGATGTTGTTCTCTATCAGCAGGCTGTTGGATGCTTGATTTACTTATGCATTACTCGGCCAGATATTCAGTTTGCTGTCTCACAGATGAGCAGGTTTATGCATTGCCCAGGAGTCACGCATTGGAAAGCAGTTAAGCGTATCTTTCGCTACTTGAGTGGTACTCGGCTACTTGGGTTGTTTTATCCCAAGGGGGGATCACTACCGCCAGATTTGCATGCTTTTTCTGACTCAGATTGGGTTGGTTGCTATGACACTCGTGTGTCCACCAGTGGTTTTTGCTTCATGCTTGGTAGCTCATGTATATCTTGGTTGAGCAAGAAGCAGCCTACTGTGGCCACTTCCAGTTGTGAGGCTGAGTATAGGGCAGCTTTCACACCGACTGTTGAGTGTGTGTGGCTCAGACGCCTTATGGCTGATTTGGGTGTTGGCCAGTCTTCTGCCACCACCATCTTCACTGACAGTCAGAGCGCATTGGCAGTTGCGAGGAACCCTGTGTTCCATGCTCGCACTAAGCACATTGAGGTGCATTATCACTATGTCAGGGAGAGGTTCTCTACTGGGGAGATCAGCTTGGCATATGTGCCCACGCAGGAGAACATTGCAGACCTTTTCACGAAGGCTCTACCTAGGGAGAAGTTTGAAGCTTTTCGCAAAGCTTTGGGCTTACTTCCTTTTGTGGAGTGATTTCCACATAGCTTGGCACTTCCTTATACATGAGTGCCAGCTCCTTGTTCACCGCATCACTCCCAGGGGGGATTTGTTGATATATCTAGGTAGTGATGTGTGTGAACACTCTAGGACCGCCGGGGCACTTTTTTCCCTCTGTAGGAGGTTTTTTTCCCCCGGTTTGTATATATGCCTATCGCCCTAATGGGCTACTTATCTTTGTACATTCTCTAGTAATACATTCAGTATTGTGTGTTTGTGCTCCAAGCTTCTTCTTCTTCCTTGTGTTGTTCGCGTGCTTCCGCAGACGTCTATCTCCAACAAAGACCAAGGCATAAACCTTGGCATACCTTTTCATCTAAGTCACCGAACTCACCATTGGTTCCATTGGCTATACTCTGTCGGGAAGAAAGAGGTCGAGCGAATGGAAAGGAAGTCGGCGCGGGGGTTGGATCAGGCCCCTCACTCGTGTGCGCCCGTTCCCGCTGTCCTGCGAGCGACGTCTGCGCGTTGGGTGCCTCGCCTAGACTCTTTGGAGTGTGTGCGATCCTCGTAGGGCCCCTGCCCTGCGGAAGTGACGAGATGTGCGTGCGTACGCGTGAGATCGTAGGTGTCAAGAAAGAGACAATCGGATAAAGCAGTAATACACGGGATGCAGACGAAGCTCAATGAAAAGATAAAAAAGTAACGGCGGTCGACCAATAAAATCTGAATGATACAGTGATGCCCGCTACAGTGTGGGTCCGCGATACAAAAATCTGCTACAGTGCGGAACAGGTAAATACAAATAAATGCAGCCGCTACAGTGCGGATCGGCTGGATATGATATGCCTCTCGCCACAGTGCAAAAAGGCACCCAGGATCTTCGGCTTCAGTCTTCATGGATGGATCTTTCTTCACTTTGGGTCCTCGGTCTTCAATCAAAGCTTCTCTTCAAGTCTTCTTCGGCAATAGTTTTACTTCACTTTACTTCAATAGTCCATGCATACCTGGAGAAGCGTTCCACAGAAGAAACCCACGGGGATGGGGTTCTAGTAGGGTAAACCAAAAAAATTATTAGTACATTTGAAATTCATGTTGAAGCACACTATGCTTTTGTTTCATTTTTACTCGGTAATTGTATGACACACACATATGAAAGAATGTATTTAAGTGCATAGAAACATCTCCTTTATGCATAGAGTTTTTTTAGCTACTCTCAATCGGAAGCGAATGCCACAACATAGTTAAATCAAACTATGCATCGATCCATACTTAACACTAGTGTTGTACCAAAACAGGACACTATAGTGTCCTTTTTTCTGATAAATAATAAACATCACACATATTAATCAAATTAAATTTTGAAAAAACCTTAAAGCCCCATAAATATCTATACCTATATGGTCTATAAAAAATATATATTTTAAAAAATAACCCTTTTAGATAACCCAAAATATAGAAATGATTGAATATGGTTGAGAAAAACTGTTTTTCTGTAAACTTTTATATGACAAGAAAGAAATATCTCCATAAAAATATTTTTCCTCCTATTGGAATCATTTTTCTAATGTTAATTTATTGTCATATAATCATTTACGACAAGTCTTGAGAATTAGAAAAGTCATTTTTATAATAAAAAAAGTAGTACAATATAGGGTGCTGATTATATAGTTATACACTTTACCAGCCTTCTATATGTTATTGATTCATAAAAACACTTAAATGGTTTGTGTTTTATTTCAAAAACCATCATATAGTAGCATAAAGATATGCTACATGTGTTTGAACCAATAGTTTTGTATGTATCTCACATACCACTAAAAATCTCAATATTTCATTGAATGGCCATAATCCTCTCTACCAAGAATAAAAATTCATCCTAAAAAATTAGGTTTTCTAAATGATATAAGGTATATATTATGAATCAAAATAATTCTATAAACATTCTAAATTATTTTAAATAGAAAAAACTAGCATGTTAACTTTAATCATGTAGCATATGCAATATTTCCTCATAAAATAACCTTTTCTTAGCGTAGAGAAATAGTGGTATTGTTTAACTTGAAGAAATGACATAGAAATTTGACCCCTAAGGTTTTCAAAAAAATATTTCTACTCGTAATAATATCAAATAGTATTTTGATAACAAAAAATGATGCATCTTCATACTATCACTTTGCAAAATAATTCATAAATGACAAGACTATCATATCACAAATGAGGTTCATTTTATGCCATCAACCTAGTAAAATTCATTCCAAATCTCTAATTATGGATAGAAACATGTTGACATATATAAAATAATAGATTTTTATTGCATTTAGACCAATCAAAATTACGAGATCATGATTTTAATAAAAAAACCACTAACTTACATCACTGTAATTTCTGTGCTAGCATTGAAATTAGCATCATAAAATTAATGAATAAATACTAATTATTATATCCTTTAATAAAAACTATATTTTTCTAAAAATATTCAACCCTTATGCCAACATGTTGCATAATTACATTTATAAATGGTTCCTTCTAGTAATCAAAAAAATTCATCAAACATTGTCTCTTTTTCAGGACACTAAAGTGTCCAAGTACAACAATAGTGTTAAGCAAATGCATGAATTCACTTGCTCACATGTTTATTTACGTACCCTTGGACTCACGTTTCTGTTCTCTCATAGCATTTTCAATCAACCGACATGTCTTTTACCATCATAGTGCATGTATAGCTTCAAACCGACTCATCTCTCTCCCCCTCTCTCTCTCATCGGTGAATCTCTTTAGTGCTGGGCCATGATGTTGAGTATCTTTTGTAATGTTTAACTTGGGATCAATTTGATTCAGGACTTGTAAGATTGAAATTTGCAAGCCGGCCCACCCATACGACGAAAGTGAAGAGTCAGCTACATCCAAATATATTTGAAAGATGACCAATAGTATTGCCATTAGGGAAAATAAGGATGCGCCATTTATAGCCCCTTATAATGAATATATGTACTTTCATATAATAAGCTTATAGAGATTATCGATCTTCCACGTATTTTTGCCCATAATCGAGTCATTAGCTTCTTATGACGGATTCTTCACACATGGGATCTCATCCATCAGTGTCGCGGCTCGCGTCCATAAGAGTCTCTCTCTCTCATTCTCTACGTTCCTTGTTTCACGCCGCCAAACTCGTTCTCTCTTTCTCTCTCTCCATCCTCATTTCTCTGTGTTGCACCGATCCCTGCTGCCGCCTTTACCAATAAGCTTCTCTCTCCCTCTGTCTCTCTCTCTCTGGATGGCATCAAAACTATGCAAATCTCTCCGTCATTTCTATGCCGCTGAGCATGCCTCTTGGATCTCTCTCTGCTCTCTAGAATTGGTCTGCTCCTAATCACCCATGTGCTACTCTCTCTCTAAATCTCCTTTAGCCATCGCCGCCGCCCGCCAAATTCTGAGCTTCCGACCACCACTCAATCTCCCTTCTCTCTCCTCCACCGACTCTCTCTTCCACGTGATCCCCAATCATTATTTCGGTCGTGTCGGTGCACCGCCACACATTTGACTTCTCTCCGATCTCACCCGAATGTTTTTGCATGTGCCGCCACACATTTGACTGCTCTCTCTCCGCGGATGATGCATCGGCCATAGTGTCTGTCGCTCTCTCCCATCAAATTGATCTACGCCACTCTGACAACTGATGCCTAAAATTTGACGCCGACTTTCTCCAACGCTTACGCGCTATGCCTCATCCGTTCCCTGCAGCTATCGAATTCTCTTACATGATTGGATTCTCTCTCCTGCCTCCTGTTCGCGTGCGACGCTACCGTCTCTACTCATCTCTCTCCATATCATCAGCGCCACCTAAATCTTAATTCTTCCCTCTGATTCTCTGTCTCTGTGACACGCCAACAACCGCCGCCAACTCTCCGAAGTCTCTCCAGCGCCTGTCCATGCAGAGCAGATACGTCTCTCTCTCTCTCTCTCTCTCTCTCTCTCTCTCTCTCTCTCTCTCTCTCTCTCTCTCTCTCTCTCTCTCTCTCTCTCTCCATCGGGATTCGGACGTCTCTCCAGCGACGACCTTCTTCTCTCCATGTCAGCCTTCTCTGCCATCGACAGGAGCCGCCTTCTCCTCCGCCAACTATATCTACAGCGCTATGCCAAGTACCCAATCTCTGACTCCTCGTCATAGTCAAGGGGCTCACGTCCTGTGGATGAGTGCTCTCTCCAGATCGACAAGGAGTGAATCTCTCTCATACAGACGAATCCACTTCCCCTCTCTCTAGGCATCGGCTACAAGCCCGATATCTACATCAACAGCCCACGGGACCATATGCAAAGCGCCCCCATGGGGTCTTCCATCTCTCTTTCTCTAACCTTCTCTCTCCCCGGCAGTCAACAACACTCTAGCGCTGCTGCCGAGGCCACAAATCTATCGAGTTTTTTGTGTGCAGTATAGAACATTGGATAGTGACTTCTCGACATACGTAGTGACAGGCATGAGAGAGTATGGTATGCACAGACCTTCGGAGGGTAAACACACCATGGCATGAGCATTACCGACCTCCACTCCTCTCTTATTACCATGGTGTAGACTCATGAACATGATCAATAAAAATATGAATAAGAAAAGTGTAAGAAGATTACCTGGAGAAGCGTTCCAAAGAAGAAACCCACGAGGAGAAGAAATGAAGCTTGGGCCCCTATTTATAGGCCACTCCCCCTTGGACTTTCTTCTAGAAACTTCTAACCTTCGAAACATCCACTCAAACCCATCTCACCTGTCTACCCAACTCACCCTGCTGAAACCACTGCATCCTCAACCTCATCACCCACTTACTTGCCACCGAACTCCCAACAACTCCACGCTGAAACCTCTTCGAAACCTCCACTTCCGACCATCCCAGCAATGTCTGATTTAGCTGCAATAGGACATATGCTCATCAACTTATCAAAACAACTACCGTAGCAACTGACACAGCTCACAGACTCTATGCAAGATGATTTTCAACACAAACTAGAAGTAATGGAGGCAGACATCACACCCCTCCAAGAGGAATTACACACAGTAAAGGCCGAAAACCATGCACTTAATGAACAGGTTAAGCAGTTACAGGCCATAATAAGAGAACAGGAAGATATTACCACCCAACGAGACAAAGCACTGAAGGCAGTACACGCAAAGGAAGAATTGCTGATGGCTGCAGACACAAAGCTCACTAACCTAAAGCAAACACTCAAAGACGCCGAAGATGTCAGAATTGCCTTAGGTAACCTGCTGGAAGAAACCAGACTTCAGTTACAGGAGAAAGACCAACAAAACCAGGAACAGCAAAGAGAACTTAAAGAGATGAAACATGAGCTTCACACGACAAAAGACCATTTATCAAGTGTAAATGAAATACTTCACAAGTATCTGATAAAAGAGCCGCAAATACAGAAGCAGATAGCAGCTATTAAAGCAGAAAGAGATGCTTATTACAAAACAATAGAATTTCATAACCAACAATTCGAAAGAATGGATAATCAAATACGCAATAAGAAGGACCAGATCATTGATCTGCAGAAGCAACTAGCTGACATGAAATCATCCCGAGACGCTGCGATGGCCAACGACTTCTACTTACAGGAAACATTTTTACAAACCCAAGCCGAAATTTTGCTCACACAAGCCATACCCCTAAGCTCTGTTAGAACAGATGCACAAATCCTAGAGCAAGATACACTTAAACAACTATTAGAAACATTAAAGAAAAAGATCGCCCGTATATTTAGATTAGCCCGAAATATGTATTTAGACGGAATAGTCGAAGAATAGTAACCCTGTAAGAACTTGCGGGTTCGGGTCCACCCGTGCGTGCCAGTGTTAGCCGGCCCGGCCGCCGGAGTGAGACTCGGATAACGGAATCTTTGTAAAACACGCGCAAAAGGTTGTTACGCGCATTCTTGTAAAAGCTTATATAAAGCAATGAAAAAGAGACGTAGAGAGACGTGATTTATTTTGAAAGTTCACCAGACTGTTCCTCTGTGCGTGGTCTGAACGTTAGTTAATCTTGTTATTTATGAGTTGTCTAAGTGACCTGTGTATCTATTGGTCTGATCTTTGTCTGCATTTGTTCGTGTTGATAGTCGTGTGGTTGCAAACTTGTCCCGTTTCAGTAACTCATCTACCGTAGATGGTTAACAAGTTCTGTGCGTAGAAGATAGTAGTTCTGGTACTATGGAAGTACGTTGTTTATTCTGTCGTGGTATGGTAAATTAATGTCGCAGTAAGAAGCTGAAGAGGTACAAATGATCTGCAGAATTTTGGTCCTTCATGACCGTATTCGCTATGACGCCGATTATAGAATAGTTGTGATAACTATCTGAACGAGTGATTTTGATTCTTGTGCTAAGATTTCCAGCGGATTAAGTATTGAAGTAGTTGAGCATAGCGAATCTTGTTAAGTTCCAGTAGACCCCTGTATCTGATGTAGTTGTATTGGGAAAACTAGTATAGGGCCTCTATTCTTACAGACCCCTTCCACTCCCAAGAACCCAAGGACTAGGTAAAACGCTCTTCCGATAGTTGGAAAAGGCGCTTTACCAACCAATCGATTAACACTATATACATATCACTATAGCATCCAATGAATAAGCATCCATTGGGCAAAATAACTAGAAAGCATGGTAACTCTTAGAAGTGAGAGCCTCAACCATTGCGCAATGAATAAGTAGCTCTTAATTTTGTATCATATATGCAAGTTGAATCGTGAACATGGAATCTAGTGCACTTAGAAGCTTTAACTAATATGTATGAGTAGAGCATTAGAGCCTAACAATCTATCCATTCATAAACCAACATTATTCAAGGTATGTAAATATGAAATTCATATTCTACAAATATGGGATAGTCGTTTTTTTATTAGAAGAAAATCTTATATGCTCCCTTGTTTTGCACAAACATAAGTTAACGGCTCAAGACAAAAATATAACTCATGCAAACCAAATATGACAGCTGCGGGAGCGAGTGTTTGCAGAACAACATAAATAAATAAGCCATTGTTTTTACTCCTTATTGAACAATAGACAAGTAATTTCATACTTGTATGTAAGCCCAAGTTTTTACATATTTATAGATAACTATGTTAATATATGCCCTGTAGCCTTATGGTTATAGCAACTGGACCAATATTGCGTCAATAGACGAAGGTGGATACCTAACAGTGCATAACAATACCACATTCCTTTGCATCAGAGAAAAAGGAGGCTTCCATGGATCTAGTCACTCAAGTCAACACATTAGTTCTAAACCACTAACCATTGTTTATAAATATCTCAATGCAGCAAGAACATCTCTATCGTAGAACAGGCAATCATAGTTTGCTAACCAAAGCAGCGATGGTTTTATATAACTTATAATGTTAAACGCACATGCCTCAACTGAACACCTATGTCCAATAAATTTATTGAAGCCGAGACAATCTCTACTACGCAAAAATCTCTACTACTACCTCTTATCAACTTAATCAGAAAATACAAAGATAATAATACCTCCATGTTGTACTCATACAGTTGAAGCATAGATACCAACGGATTCATCTTCAAAAGACGCGTAGTCTCCCAATACCATAAAAAGCTTCGACCAATGCAATCCACATGTTACTGCTCGATCGTGACCCTCGTGATCCAAAGTTTGAACTTCGAACCTGCAAATCTAGCGGCCTGGAGAATACATCGCAATTGCAACCTCCAACATGAAACATGAAACTACATGAAACTGCAACCTCCAACATGAAACTGCGTTGATGAGCATAAGTAGATGTGGGCGCGAAGCTCATGAATCAGTCAGAAGAGGATTAAAAATGCGTCGATGAGCATAATAAGTAGATGTGGGCGCGAAGCTCCTGAATCAGTCAAAAGAGGATTTTGAAGTTTCTAAATGAAAAGTGCGGGCTAAGCTTCAAAAAGGAAATCTTTACTTACTCTCTCTCTAGAAATGTTACTTATGAATTTTAGAAAATAGAATTCAAAAAAAAGGTTTGGTAGCGCCATGCGCAAGGGTCTTACATGTTTTACATGTTGACAACTGTTGCATTGAACATATATACATAACAAACAGGCACATACATACACACACACACACACACACACACACACATATATATATATATATATATATATATATATATATATATATATATATATATATATATATATATATATATATATATATATATATATATATATATATATATATATATATATATATATATATATATATATATATATATATATATATATATATATATATATAGTCGAGGATGCCCAGGTCTTGAACATGGGCATCCCTCAGGAGGCCCAAACCTGAAAAGTGGGCATCCTTTGATGCCCAAACCCCCCTTTGACCACTCAATCTCCCTTCTCTCTCCTCCACCGACTCTCTCTTCCACGTGATGCCCAATCATTATTTCTATCGTGTCGGTGCACCGCCATACATTTAACTTCTCTCCGATCTCGCCCAAATGTTTTTGCGTGCTCCGCCACACATTTGACTGCTCTCTCTCTTGGGTTCTTGGGAGTGGAAGGGGAGAGATTACGGGAATCGAAGGAAGTGGGAGATGTTGGCGAGGTTGAGATGAGGACGTGGTGAGGAGTTGTTGGGAGTTGGGTGGGGAGTAGTTTGGGGATGAGAAGACGAGTCAGCGGGTTCGTTAGGGTGAATGGGTTGGATGGGGATAGTGGTTTCGATTGGCGGCTCCGGTGGGGGAGTGGGAAGAACAAAATTTGACTGTGATACCTTATCTCTGGTGTGTTAAGTCTGCAGCAAAACGGCCACCGGAAGGAATTGAGTGAGCCAAATTAATGACTGAGTTAACTTCATGTGGTGGAATACAAGGAAGTAAAACTCTAGTGTGATCTATATAGTATAATTCCCGAGCAATCAACCAAAATCGGCGACTGAAAACTGAAATTTTCCTTTGTATTGCAGGAGAAGTCTGAGTAGGAAGGTATCCATCAGTGAGGAAGGTCAAGATCTGATCATAATATGTAGATGGCATAGGTGGTTCTGTAATTTCATCATTAGTCGGTTCAGAGACATAAATTGTCGGTATTGTGTCATCTATACAGACCGGAGCTTCACCGGAATCTAAGCGAGAGAGAAAATCTGCTAAGGCATGTGAACTGCCTGGCCAATGAATAACTTCGTAGTCAAACTCTTGTAAAAGCAGAACCCATCGTGCTAATCGACCACCTAGATGTTGCCGAACTAGATAGACAAGTGTAGCATGATCTACATGAAAAGTAAATCTATGGCCCAACAAATAATATCTGAACTTCTTGACAGAATATACTAGACCTAGAAATTCTCTCTCTGTTACAGAGTAATTCTTTTCAGCAGGGGCTAATCTTCGACTTGCATAGTACACTGGTCTGAAACACTTATGGGTTTGTTGCATTAGAACGCTTCCTATTGCTATATCTGAAGCATCAACAAATATATGAAATGGGCGATCCCAGTCAAGAGGCTGTAAGATTGGAACCTGTGTTAGTAATCCCTTTAGACGATCAAGAGCAGTTTGAGAGTCCAGGGTCCAGTCAAATTGTCGAGGAGTCTTGGCTATCAATCGGTTTAGTGTTATTGCCAAATGAGCAAGCCATCGTAAGTGTCAACCATGCCATCTTACTTGGCCCATGAAGCGCATTACTTCCTTAGGTGTAGTGGGTAGAGGTGCTTCTAACACAGCTGTGATTTTATCTGGATCCACGTGTATACCCTGTGCAGATACAATGTGACCAAGTAGCTTTCCATGTGAAACCGCAAACACAGATTTGTTTGGGTTCAAACTGAGTCTGTATTCTCTGCACTTTTCAAAGAAGCACCGTAAATGGAACAGGTGTGCTATCATCTTACCAAAAATCAAAAAATCATCAAGATATACTTGCATAAAAGAGGTAAGGTAAGGAGAAAATATTTCCTGCATACACCTTTGGAACGTACTTGGGGCATTTCTTAATCCAAACCACATAATAGTACATGCGAAAACACCCCAGTTGGTAATGAAGGCGATCTTTGGTATATCCTGTTCAGCCATTCTAACTTGATTATACCCACTGTACCCATCTAAGAATGAATACATCTCATGTCCTGCTACTCTATCAAGCATTGTGTCAAGAAAAGGTAGCGGAAATGGATCAGGCACCGTAGGCGCATTCAGCTTCCAGTAATCTACACAGATTCGTAACTGCTTATTCTTTTTAGAGACAATAACAATTGGTGAGATCCATTCAGCATGCTCTACTGGTACAATGAATCCGAATTTGAGTAGCCTATCAAGTTCTGCCTTTACCTGTAATGCATAGTTTGGATTCATCTGGTAGCTGGGTTGCTTAAGTGGTTTTGCTTCCGGCTTCAGCATGACCCTGTGTTGATAGATGCGCGGGTCCAAACCCTCCATATCTTTGTAATCCCATGCAAATACATCAGAAAATTCTCGAAGTAGATGGATTAGATCTACTTGAAATAACTCAGGTAAGCTGTTCTTTATCTTAACAGGTCGTGGATTTTCTTCATCACCTAAATTGTAGGTGGTCAGTTGATCTTCTAGAACATAGAATTGTCAAGGCTTCTCTGTATCCTCAACTGGCTTAAAAAGTTGTTGTAGATCAGCGTCATCTATGGTAGTCTTACCTTCTTTCATATCTTTTGTTACAGTCATCACTGTACAAACTGTAGGATTCCAATTATCTACAACAGATTGTAGATCAACAGTTCCTAGGGAGATCAAGTCAATGTTATTTTTCAGAAACTCTTCTTCTTCATCATCTGACAACCCATCTAGCATATGGACTGGTTCTGCAAAATACGGTCTAGCATGCAACTCGCAAGGTTGTATAGCATCTAATTTTACAACGTATTTACGATTATTATCTTTGAAAGTGAGTTCCTGTGCAGACCAATCTTGTATCACCTTAGCGTGCTTCAACCAAGGTCGGCCGAAAAGGAGATTATAATCAAGGGTGGATTCTGTTAATTCTAGTATGACAAAGATCATTTTAAATGTTGTACCTTGTAAAGTTATTGGTACATTTCGTACAAGTCCTACGGGATGGACTCTTGATTGGTCGGCCATTCTGAAAAAAAACTGAACTGGTTCGATTTCGGTCCACCCTAACTTTTTACATAGTGCAGCAATAGCAATGTTGACACCAGATCCTCCTGTGTGATTTTATGATTTTTATACCATACCGTAATTAAAGGAACTGAATGATCGATCGTAGAATCAAGTTCCGGTTGCACTGTGGCTCTTGTTGGAATGCAAGAAGGCAGAGGACTGAACTGTTGTTGGAATTGTTGTCGAACTCCCGGTACTAGTGCAAGTAATTGGCCCAGAGGAAGAGTGATGGATGCTTTAGATAAAATTTCCCAGGCCTTTTGTGATTGGATTGTATTTTCCACAGATTCTGAAGATGATGTGCCTGCTGAAGATGATGTGCCTGCTGCTGAATTAGAATCATGTTGTTGTGTTCCTTCCTTGGTTAACGGAGCATGGGTCACCGGAATAGGATCTGGAAACACTAGAGGTTCTGCGGTGGTCCATTGACTAGCTTTATCATACATCCTTTGTTATTCACGTATGCCTGGTTCAAATATTTCTGCTGCTGGTTGTAGTTGTTTACCGGATCGAGTCTGAATTACTGCAGTGTGCGTTTCTACTGGTGTGATTTGTACCATATTAGCCATTGGGTTTTGACGTTCTTTCTTCCTCTGATCATACTCAGCTGCATCCTTACAAAATCTTCTAATGTCACCAAATTCACCACAAAAATGACAGCGCGGTGGTGGCAAATTGGGATTTTCCGGTGCTGGTCCGGTCTACTAGCGGTTTGCATTGTAGTTATTATTTCTCTGTCCTCTGTAATTTCGATATCCTTGTTGCTAGTTGTTTCTCATTTGCGGAGGTACATAGTGATTGGTTGGCTGCCTTGGTTCCTGTATAATTGCATTGACAAGTGCTGGTCCTTGTACTTTGGCGTTATATGTGCAGTTTTCAATAGTGTGTCTGGTACTGTTGCAGATAGCACAAAACAACTGATTAAGTGCACAAGTGGCACTAGTATGGCCTGAATTCTTGCATGTGGTGCAGTACATCTGTCTGGTCGGGTCTTCTGCAATATTTTTATTTGCCTTTAACCATTCCAAGTCTTCTGTAAATCCTCCAACCTTGTTTTCCAGCTGCAAAGCCATTGCAATCACTGCATCAAGCATCATAGCTCCTACACAACGTATGATCATAATCTGTTTAAGTTGCGGAGTCAATCCATTGGTAAACCATTGAGTAATAACGTCATCCGGTAGGTTGGCATGTGCTGGTGGTAATTGCCTCAAATGAGTCCTGAATAAAGTGGCGTATTCCTGTACTGTTTGATTTATCTTCTATCTATTGTTTTGCAGGTAGTCAGAAATTTTGGCTGGATTCTTCTTTAGCGTGAATCTCTACAAAAAGGCATCCCTTACTGCTTCATAGGTGCCGAAATGATTAATATCATATTCTGTAAGCCATCTAGCTCCTTCGTTAACTAATGTCGATTGAAAAACAATAGCCTTATACGCCGGATCAGGTGGATGGTTGAGCACTGCGTAACTTATCTCAAAGGTGTGTACATGAGCATCTGGGTCATCTCCTGGGAATCCACCAAATTTGGTGTACGTTACTCCTGTTGGAGTCAGCCTTGGTGGGCATAGTTGTGGTTGTTGCTACTGTTGTTGTTATTGCTGCTGTTGTTGTTGTTGTTGCCCGTTCATGGCTCTGATGGTTGTATTGTGACTATCTTCTGTATCCCGGGGCTGAATATCTGAACTATCGGAATTTGTATCGTCAGTTTGTGCACTTTCCGGTTCGATAATCTTGTTCAGTATGTTCCGAATCTCGGTTTCGAACAAGCTACCTTCCTTCTTGATGTCAAATGTAGGGAAGCTTACTCCCAATAGCGGTGATTGGGCTGAAGATTCACCGAGAAATGGTAAATCGTCGCCGAAAAACTGCGATCTTTCAGCAACTGTTACCGAAATATCACCGGAATGTGTGGAATCTTCACCAAAACAAGGTGCTTTTTCTCCTTCACTAATTTCTTTGGTTAAGGTGTTTCTAGGCATAAACAAATTTGAATCTTTACCCAATGTTGTTAAACTAACTTCAGGCTGCGTCCTGGTAGATTCTCGAGTTACTATATCTTCGACAGACTGTGCCAAAATTGTACCGGAATTTACAAGAGGCGTAGCACGTTCCACCGGAATATGACCGGAATCACTACTAACGTTCTTTACTTTCTTGACAACTGGGTTAGACCTAGTTGTACTTCTACCTCCCAGAGTCGTCCTCAGCAAATAAAGTACCCCAGGCTGGCAGTTCTTTGGATACGTTTCACCGGATCGAGTAACCGGCATGTATCATCTTTTGTACTAATCACGTACTATTACTATCGATTAAAAATTAACAGTCACGTTTCCACAATTGGTTTGCAACAATCTGATCTGTTGGCACCTTCCCACAGATGGTGCCAGTGTTAAATGCTGTTATTCTAACTGTCAGAAGTGCATTTAAGCGGTTCTTGGGTTCTTGGGAGTGGAAGGGGTTTGTTAGACAGAGGCCCTATACTTAGTTCCCAAACTAACTACTTACACACAGCAATATCCTGATGCTGAGGGCTCTATCAATACTCTGTTGTACTTAGACATTACAGTCACAGTTTAGCTCAGCCACTTGTACCAAATACGTTAAGATACTATGTTGCATCTGCACATAACTTACTGAAAATACGAGAAACAAGAGTAATCGTCAATCTTTACCAAATGGATACCACAATCCGACCAATGTCCGAAGACACAACGAATCCAGGTATTCAGATACACCGTACTGAAGGTTCAGTATGCAACCCAAGAAATCTGAGTGTCGTTTCAACTTTGCCGTATGAACCTGGACCTCGATACTACAGACAACTTAATACAACCCGAATAACAGAAGAGCTACCACAACTGCACGGACTTCGCCACACATTTGCAGAACATTTCAAGAAAAGAGACAACCTGATACGCGAACTAGCTGAGACTGACAACCGCAATGGATACCAATAGACAACAGACAAGACGAAACACAGATACACAGAATACTAAGAAATTCGACAAGATACTCTGAATTAATCAACTCGACACACAGTAACGCTATAGACAAATCACCCAGACAGACAGTCTAGTGATCTCTCGAACGTCACTGAGCATCTCTTTTCATTGCTTTATAAAAGAATACAATGTGTCTACGTAACAACCTTTTGCACGTGTGAAACAAGATTTCAGTTATACATTTCCAATCCGGCGGCCGCTAATAGCCACTCTGACAGCTGATGCCTAAAATTTGACGCCGACTCTCTCCAACGCTTACGCGCTATGCCTCATCCGTTCCCTACAGCTGTCGAATTCTGTTACATGATTGGATTCTCTCTCCTGCCTCCTGTTTGCATGCGACGCTGCCGTCTCTGCTCATCTCTCTCCATATCACTAGCGCCACCTAAATCTTGATTCTTCCCTCTGATTCTCTATCTCTGTGACACGCCAACAGCCGCCGCCAACTCTCCGAAGGTCTCTCCAGTGCCTGTCCACAACCACGCAGATACGTCTCTCTCTCTCTCTCTCTCTCTCTCTCTCTCTCTCTCTCTCTCTCTCTCTCTCTCTCTCTCTCTCTCTCTCTCTCTCTCTCTCTCTCTCTCTCTCTCTCTCTCTCTCTCTCTCTCTCTCTCTCTCTCTCTCTCTCTCTCTCTCTCTCTCTCTCTCTCTCTCTCTCTCTCTCTCTCCATCAGACGTCTCTCCAGTGACGACCTTCTTCTCTCCACGTCAACCTTCTCTGCCACCGATAGGAGTCGCCTTCTCCTCTGCCAACTATATCTACAACGCTATGCCAAGTACCCAATCTCTGACTCCTCGTCATAGTCAAGGGGCTCACGTCCTGTGGATGAGCGCTCTGTCCAGATCGACAAGGAGTGAATCTCTCTCATACACACAAATCCACTTCCCCTCTCTCTAAGCATCGACTACAAGCCCGATATCTACATCAACAGCCCACGCGACCATACGCACAGCGCCGCCATGGGGTCTTCCATCTCTCTTTCTCTAACCTTCTCTCTCCCCGGCAGTCAACAGCACTCTAGCGTTGTTGCCCACGCCACAAATCTATCGAGTTTTCTGTGTGCAGTATAGAACATTGGATAGTGACTTCCCGACATACGTAGTGACAAGCATGAGAGAGTATGGTATGCACAGACCTTCAGAGGGTAAACACAGCATGGCATGAGCATTACCGACCTCCCCTCCTTCTCTCTTATTACCATGGTGCAGACTCATGAACATGATCAATAAAAATATGAATAAGAAAAGTGTAAGAAGATTACCTGGAGAAGTGTTCCACAGAAGAAACCCACGGGGAGAACAAATGAAGCTTGGGCCCCTATTTATAGGCCCCTCACCCTTTGGACTTTCTTCTAAAAACTTCTAACCTCCTTACAAACTTTCTAATTCCAAATCACTTTGCATGTTTATCTGCTATTTTGGAAAAATACCACCTCTTATTTCTATTTTTGGTTTTTCCTCTTTTTACCTTTTTAATTTTCTTCTTTCTATTTTTGAGCCTTTTTCTTTTCCTCTTTTTATTTTTCTTAAACTAAGGTTTGCTTTCACACTGTATGTACAGGGTTAATTAATCTAAGGGTTTGGACTAGGGTAAACGTCGATTCCAAGGGTCTAAGCTAGGGTTTTTGGTCGGGGAAATTAGGGTTTTGATCACAATCAACTCAAGCGCATTAATCCAAGGGTTTATTTAGAGTTTGGACCTAAACTCCAAGGGTTTCCAAGGGGTCAAGTCCAGTTTTCCTAGGATAAACCCTCATTTTCAGTCAGTTTCAAGGGTCAAACGTAAGTTGTTTTGCACACACAGGTCCTATGTACATCTCTAACATGGTTTCACATCGCAGCCAGATTATTCAAAGAATATATCATTTTTTCAGTCAAAACATCACACAAAACTCATAAAATCAATCAACTTTGAAAAAAATCAATGCACACTCCCTGCGGGATTTCATCCCGACAACGCAAGGGAGGATCTCAATGATCAATTGAAACAGAGGTTCTCGGTACTTCCTGGGGGGTCACCCATCTACGTATCATTTCCTCCAGAGCTGGGTTAACCGAAAATCTCTTGCCACTAAGCTACACTCTTTTGGTGTTTGAAGAAGGGAAAAGACTAAGGTTAAGACTATCTTGAGCATGTTTTGGGCCCTTAAAGCTTCATTCTTTGCTTTCAAAGCCTATTTTGAAACATTTTTGGGATGATTGTTAGAGCCATTTGAGTGCTAGCTCCATGTTCATCGCATCACTCCCAAGGGAGATTTGTTGATATGTTTTGGTAATGATGTGTATGAACACAATTAGGACACCGAGGTATTTGTTTCCCTCTTTCGGAGGTATTGTCACCTGGCTTGTGTATGCACCTATAACCATAATAGGTTATTTATCTTTGTACATTCACTTGGTAATACATTTAGTGTTGTGTGTTGAGCTCCAAGCTTCTTCTTCTTCCTTGTGCTGTTATAAACCTAATGGGTTGTTTATCTTTGTACATTCACTTGGTAATACATTTAGTATTGTCTATTGTGTTCCAAGATTCTTCTTCTTCCTTGTGCTCTTTACGTGCTTCTGTAGACCTCAAACTCCAACAAAAACATGATGTTGATTTTGAGGAAATCTTCTCTCGAGTGGTCAAGATGACTACCTTCTGAATGTTTCTTGGATTTGCTACAATCAAGGACTTAGAGCTAGTCCAAATCGATAAGAAAACTACTTTCTTGAATGGAGATCTTATAGATGAGATCTATATGTAACAGCCAGAGGGTTATGTAGTTCTTGGGAAAGAAATTCTTGTTTGTAAGTTGAAGAAGAGCTTAGATGGGCTTAAATAGTCCTTTCAAAAACGACATCAAACATTTGATGATTTTATGAAGTCTCAAGGCTATTCTCAAAGCAATGAGGATTATTTTCTCTACATAAAGAGATGCCTATGTTGATTACTGGAAAGTCCTTGTATGACTTGCCAATTCTCAAAAAGAAGTTGAGTGAGACATTTGATATGAAGTATTTGGGGGATGCCAAACATATTCTTTGCATGCACATTGCTCTTGATAGGAGTAAAAGATGCATATAATTGTCCCAAAGTGAGTACATATCCAAAGCACTTCATAGGTTCAATATGCAAGGTGTAAAGGCATTGAGTACACCTTTATTCACATATACAAAATTGAGCAAGGATTATCACCCCAAATCAGATGAGGAAAAGAAATTCATGAACAAATTCATTCTACTATTGGAAGTCTCATGTATGCTATGATAGCTACAAGAACAAACATTTCATTTATAGTGGGAGTTGTGAGTAGATATATGTTTAACCCTGGCAATAGAATGTACAATTGTTTCCACTACAGAAGCAAAGTGTGTTGCAACAAGTGAGGTATGTTAGGAAGCCTTGTGGCTTTCTTTTCTTGCTTGTGAAATAGGTCTACCTTAGCATGTACCTTGTTTTCTTAGTGATAGTTATAGTGCCATTGCATTGGCTAAGAATCGAGTTTATCATGCAAACACCAAGCACATCGAGGTCAAGTATCACTTCATTAGAGATTTCTTAGCCACTAAGTGCATTATTCTTGAGAAGGTTCATAATCGAGATAATTTTTCTAGTGCTTTGGCTAAATATCTACCACATGATAGCTTTTGACACTTCTTGTCACTTGATGGGTTACTTGATTCATGATCTTACACAGTTACCATTATATTGTGTAACATGCCCATTGGGTGGGAGGTATAGTTTGTATAATTACACTGATCTACTCTTTATCACTCTTTATTTTTCTCCCATAGTCACTATTACCATATTGGACTTTAGAGTGAGATTATTATTATTATTGTCCATATGAAAGGCCAAATGGCTATTAAAACTTTTGTATATGTTCTTTAATAAAAAATATAATGGCTTGGTCAGCCATCGACTATAAGTTCCACCGCATTTGTAACTTCTAAGAAATCTTTGTTCATGCTCTCTACATACTATGTTTTTTTGCATATTTTGCATGCTTGTGTGGAGTACCATGTGCCTCATCTAGAGGTGTGTTTTCTTATACTATGAGAGTATCCTTATGGAGCTCTTTGAAAGTGAGGTTTGGTGCATCGCCATCAAAATACTTCAATGAGCATCAATATTTTTATGAAAAAATGCTTCTTCAATATGCCTAGGATGAATATATGGCTCTCTTGTTAATCGCATTATTTTCAAAGATTCCATCCCCAAAACCCAGATAACCCCCTTCTCAATGTGTAATTATTACCCTACTACTTGTCTCAAAACCAATCAACCATCAGTAAAACCCTTAAAAAAATTAAAAACAAAACTTCATTATTATGTGCTTAAAAGAATAATAAACTACACCATAAAAAATATAATTTTTTTACCTGATTGAAGATACGAAAATATATTTTATAGATACTAACAATGGTCCCTACATCACCAAGTTTGCTATCAATAAGTTCGTATCTTTTGAACTAGCATGTGATTATTTCTTGAAAAAAGCAACAATGCTAGAATCCTTTGTTTTATGCAAAGAATCATTAACTTTGATTCTGATATGCTTTCCATAAGCCCATACATTAGTGAACATTAGGCTTGCAATAATGAATAAATTATTAGAAGAGAAATAAATATACATATATGTGCAAGAATAGAACATTGGTAGAAAAAAATAACATCTCTTTCACAACCTATCATTAACTCCCTCTCCTCATCTAAGATTTGTTCATTATTTGCATTCACTCATTGAATATGAGTATATAGCCAATCTATAAAAGACGAATTCTCATTACTATCAAGATTACATCTATATCTTTTGTTTCTCCATCCTTTACTTCAAAGATTTTGAAGTTCTTGTTCATACTCATTAAGGAATGCTTGCATGCATTCACTATTAATTAGAAATATCACTTTATTCTTGCAATGTAAATTGATATGGAACTCCCTTACCTGATATTACCTCATCTATCTATTTTGAAATAAATTTATGAGTCTATGCACATGGATCTTCTTCATGATCTCTTTCAATGTATCCATTAACATAGTACATGCACTCTCAAGCATCCATCCCTTTGTCATAGATCCTTTTGTGTTTGCTCTTTGTGGCACATAAAATTTTAATATGCCCATAAATGTCTCAACCCAAAACATCAATTGTGTGGTTAAACCACCTACAGTCTCTATTTCATCCATAAGATGGATCAATAAATGAACTTGAATACCAAAAGATGATCTTAGAAGCTCTTTGTCCATCAAACATAGTAGCTTCCTAGATTTATGTTTCTTTTGTGGGATCAAGTCTTTGCCAATATCTTTGGATAAAATCCACCTATTACCTTTCATAAACTAAATTAGAAAAAAAATAATTTTTAAGAAAAAAGATCTCAAATATTCCTATATATTAAACATAAAAAGTATGATAGTTCCATTATAAGTGATTCAAGATGATAGAGTATATCCCATCCTCCTTTTGTTTCACATCCATTGATAACAAGAGGTAGACTGTTGTTTAGAAAGTTATGTGATTCACATGTCTTTAACCTAGATAAGCTCTTATCATCCAAAGTAAATATGTTTTGGAAAGATGGTGCATATCCTCTATGTGTTCAAATCCTCTGGATCCTCTTGTTGATATTTTGCATCTCCTTTTTCCCAAGTATCCAATCAGTAGGTTCATAAGTTCTTTCCTATCTATTTTTATCCAAAATTGGCCATAAATTTGGTTTTGAGATTTGATCCCTTAATCATTTCTTGATGGTGGTGTGTCTTTTAATCCAAGAATATGTTGCCATAATGAACAATCATCATTCTTAAATATATGGATAGGATGAATAAGATGACATATCTTTAACTCTCTCTAACACTCCAAAGAATACCATATCGACATATCCTCTACAAGTGATAGTTTTCCCTTACCTATATTCTTCACATTCACATCATCTTCGTCCTCACTATAGATTTTTTTTTTGTGAATCTATAAGAGGCTCTTTTGTCCATTTCACATACCAATCCATGGGTGTCATTGGTTTTGGACACTAACATGTATCAATCTTTCCATTAAAATGTATCACTTCTCTTTTGCATTGTAATGGATGATCATTCGGCAAGAACCTTCAATGTTGAAGATAAATATAGTTTTGAGATTCTTACTATAAATTGATCTCAACCAATCACCAAAGTAAGGAAAATCCTTATATCCCTTTGTAGATATTCTTACATGCATGAAAACCATAAAAATATAATTATATTAAATCACATAAATATATATTAAGTAAAAAATTACATCATTACTTGAAGAGATGCCATATCTTAAAAAATCATGTGATGTCCAAGCCACAATTCCACGAACTATAATGTGTCTTTGATTAATTCTTTTTGATACATCAAAAGACATCGCTTGGATTACATCGAAGGAATATCCATTGGAGAGTTCTTTTACTTATGCTCATTTATTGTATTTTTAAAAAAAGACATTTCATGGATCTTTTACCATTGCAAAAGCTTAGAGCTTTAGACATATAAATCTAGAAAGATAGAGCCCAAATCCCATGAATTTGTGGTATTTGAGTTGCAATCAATCAAGCAATCAATCACATAAAAGTAGATCAAAATAGATCTTCATTTTTCCTAGATTGTAGGAAAGTGAGCTGATTCCCTCCAACAACTCTTATGGCCTTCATTTGAATACAAAGTCCACTTGTAGAAATTGTGGATAACTTCTAGAATCTATGTAAAGACTTCAAATCACTTTTACATTACATCGAAGCAATATACATATACTTGTCTTGCTCCTTCATTTTTGTGCATCATCTTCTTTGCCAACAATAAGCTTGCAGAGGCTGATGTCTTCTCTACAAAGCTTCCAATTGGATGAGACATGGTTCATTGGAAATTTAATTTATGCTTGTAAAGTTTCAAAGCATTTGTTTTTCGAAATTGGGAAAAATCTGAGTTTTTCTATCTCGGGGTCAATCTCTACATATTCTTGAAAAATAGGAGGTACCACTATTGACTGTCTGAGTCATTCCAATAGCATGTTTTGCTTATTCCTTGTACTCTTTTGCAGATCAGTCATAAATTCAGCTCACCATATTATCCTCGTGCAAATGGATTGGCAGAAAGTACCAACAAATCTTTGCTGAACATGCTTCAGAAATTGACTAGAGAAACACCGAAAAGATGGGATCAGTTGCTACCTGCAGTCTTATGGGCCTATCGCACAACATATAAGGTAACCACCGGCTTGACACCATTCAAATTAGCCTATGGACTAGAAGCAATAGCCCCGATGGAAATTGTAATACCAAGTTTAAGAGTAGCAATTTCTCAGAAGCTTCTACCCGAAGAGTCATTGGTATTTCGGTTGGAAACACTTAGAGAATTAGATGAGCACCGATGGCTCAGTTTCTTAACTATGAAAGAAATCCAACTAAGACAGGCCAGGACACATGACCGTAATTTAAAGACTCCAGTATTTTTGGTAGGACAGCTTGTTCTTTTTTACAATGCGAAGTCCAATAGATCAGCAAGAAAATTCAAGTTACGTTGGTTCGGTCCATTCAAGATTTCAGAACAAGTTGGTCCGGCTACTTTTCGATTGACTACATTGACTGGACAACCACTTCCAAAAGTGATAAACGGTTCTAAGCTACGGCCGTATCAAGTAACGTCACAGCTGCGATAACAAGGGTACACAGGGTACCGCAAGTTCTTAATTTTCTTTCTGTCTTTTAGTTCCTTTTTGTTTTAATTTGGTATAATCAATAAAGTAAGTGTAATCGTCGTATTTTAATATCTATTTATGTCAAGCCGCCCGCTCCTTTTTCTCTCTTTGCATGCATGCACACCAGATATAGACATTACTGCCCGTTTTGTGTAATTAGTACCGTTTAAAATATTCTTTGTATAAATTTCTTATATAACTCACTTAAACTCGCCGGATAGGTAATATAGTATCTTGCGATCACGGCTGTATTTTCTGAATACTCGTGTTTTGTGTCTTGTATCTGTGCGCAATGGAATCCTTAGCAAACTATACAGCTTTTGCTGATGGTATCCCTGCTGAAGTAGGAAATTATCTGAGTGTACGAGGATTGGGTAGTTTCGCCAAGCTGCCCTGGCACTCAGTAGAAGCTCACCCCTTCTTCGCACAGATCATTTCTGCCATCGCTCGAGTATCTCCCACCGAAAAACAATGGGTTTTCCTCTCCTTACCTTCCAGAACTGTAATCACATTCCAAGCTTTTGCTGAAGTATACCATTTGACTCCACAAGGCCGCGAGAATCTCCCCATGATTTCTGTAACCCGAATGGCAGAATTGTTCCCTCGTTATTCATCTAATGAATACGCCATTCTCTGCCGACCAGAACCCGAAAGAACTGCATTACAATTCCTAGTTGCTATACTCAATTTCCAGAAACGAACTTATGGTATCTCTCGACCATTTTATTCTGCCATCGATATAGCTGCCCGAGAACCTGTTAACTTCGCGTCGTTTTTCTTTCAACGTATTCATAAGGAGTGCGTTTCAATCATGAAGCAAGTTAGCAAAGGCAAAACTCCTAGGTCTCGACTTCCGCACATTCTGTCATTTCTGTTTCCAACTATAATGCAAGCACAACCACCACCAAGAGGACCAGTACTGCAGATTGAAGAATCAGCGCAACCTTTAGATGAAGACGAAGAAGATGAAAAAGAGATTAATCAGTTATTCAGAAGTAAACGAATCAGAATCAGTTCTTTTGAAAGTAAGATTGCAGGTTTAGTCGGACAAGACGAAGAAGTACAACAGGAGGTCGATCAGCATCCAGGTGAAGCAATACAAAAGGAAGCCGAACAACAGCAAGAAGTACAACACGACACAGAACAACAACACGAAAATAAAGAAGGGAAAGCCAGTAAACAAGACAAGGCAGTATAGAATGAAGCTGATCAGCAAGACCAGGAAGTAGAAACAGAGGCCAAGTATCAAGATGAAGAGAGGTTCCATGATACAAATACGTCTATGCACCAGGAATCATCAGCGTATTCATTAGCGTCTGAGCACCAACAAACACAGGAGCAAATTGAAACCGAAGCAATTTCAACTGATAAAGTCTGTCAGCAGCAGCATCAAGAGAACCAACAAATCCATGAACAACAACCTACTAATGATGCACTGGATAAGCTCCTGAAGGGAGTAGAAGCAACAGATGCCGGCACCGCAGCGAATGAACAACAGGATACAAATAAGGTAACAAGCTCTAACGCAGCTCGTCCCATTTTACCACCGGCAAATGAAGTACATCCCATCCAAGATCACCCCAACGATTCATCATCATCTTCCCCTAACTACTCGCCACCGAATTCTCAACAATTACTCACCGATACGTTTGCCCAACCAGGACAATTTCTGCAAACACAATCTGTTCAGGTATTTTCTGAATTAGCATCGATCGGACAGTTTCTTATTAATCTCTCCCAGCAATTACCTGCTCAGATAAGAGCTGATACAGACAATATCTACAAGGAGTTGCAGCATAAAGTAGAATTACTGGAAGCCGATATTACTCCTCTTCAAGAAGAATTATACATAGTAAAGGCAGAAAATCAGGCCCTACACGAACAGGTGAAGCAGCTGCAAGAACGACTCAGTGACCAAGAAGACATAACAAAAGAACGGGATGAAGCTCTGAAGACAATGAACAATCAAAAAGAACTGTTGATAGTAGCCAATGCAGAAATCAATAAGTTAACACAGAACTTCAAAGATGCAGAAGATGTTAGAGTAGCATTAGGCAACTTACTGGAAGAAACTAGATTACAGCTGGCCCAAAAAGATCAACAAAACCAAAAACAGCAAAGAGAACTGAAGCAAAAAGAATTCGAGTTGAATACTACAAAAGACAGTTTATCAACAGTTAACGATATACTGCATAAGTATCTCGTTGAAGAGCCTCAGAAACAGAAAAGATTAGCAGATACGAAAAGGGAAAGAGATGCATATCATAAAACGATCCAGTTCCTCAACCAACAGTTAGAAAGGCTCGACAATCAAGTACGCAACCAAAATGATTACATCCATCGAATGCAGCAACAAGTAACAGACATGAAGACAGCCAGAGATGCAGCATTGGCCAATGAATTTTATTTACAGGAAGCATTCTTACAAACCGAGGCTGCAAATTTACTTTCGGAAGCTATTGTGCTCAGTTCGGTGCGCACAGATGCCCAATTATTAGAACCCGACACCTTGAAAAATGTATTAGAAACTCTTAAGAAAAAGATTGCCCGTATCTTTCGATCATCTAGAAGTATGTATTTAGAAGGTCTCGCAGCAGAACTGTAAAATTCGGTCCTACAAATCCTGTATTGTACTAATGATTTTTATTAAAAGTCACGATTTTTTTGTGCATAATACTCTTTGCACATGTAAAAGACATTCCAAGTCCAGCATCGATCTACGGGATAAAATACAGAATGATGATTCCTGATGCTACAATTTCGGTAAGAAGTATGAAGTGTCATGTCCGAATGAAATATCATCATTCCAGCAAACGGCAGTTCAAGTTCTAGTGCTTATAAAATGCGTATGCCCAGCATAGTATTTTTCTGTATAGTATTCTGCGAGCTCTCGTACTAATTAACAAAACTTCTAGCATATTATTTTCGGCGAGCCTTACAACTATGTCTGAATCGGATATACTAAGATGGCGACTCAGGAAGCGCGCAATTACACAGAACCGTGTTGTGACTACAACAGATACTACATTACAGGATGATGAAGATGACTCAAGAACTTCGGCAACATCACCGGGTCAGCATAACAACATATTATTCTCCACAGAATTTAAAGTAGAGCTTGACATCCATTCTAGGAGAAATGAGAACTGGTTACGGAGGATCGGACTCCTCCAGTTTGCTAATTTACCCTGGGAACAGTGGACAGGTAATGAAGATGCAGAGAATCAGTTACACAGCATGCGACAAACAAAAGGTCTCCTTATAAATCAGGTACAATTTTCACCACAATTAGTTTCGTCAGTATTTCAATTACCGTTGTATGAAGAGGCAAACTTTCCCAAATGTTCTTATAACGACCTGCGAAAAGAATTTGGTAAGGGCGAAGGTCGCAGACGCTATTTTATGATGAAGAATGCCACACATACTCGCCGTGAACACTTTAAATGGTACTTAGAAAGGCTCTGCTTTATAGTCAGATTTGATCTTATGTCTAGAGAAAATTTTTCGCCTCTAGTACAAGCGGAGACAGGAGGAAAAGTGAGCTGGGCTCACTGGTTGTACAACCATTTACACAAACAGTTTTTTGTTGGGGACAAACGCAGGTCCCAAAAATACACTCGTTTACCAGTGTATTTAGCTGCTATTTTTCAATTCATACAAGTTAGAAGACTAAATGTTGAAAAACACGGTATGCTCAGCTCAGAGCATAACTACACAAATGAACAAGATGAACCCGATACACTGTTAGACTCCTCTGAGGATGTATGCCCCACAGACGGCACTGAACAGGCAAGGGTGTTTGGAACACCTTTTTCATTGATAACAAAAAGAAAGTTACCGCAGTCACCCCAACCAGTAAATTTGAAGAAGTCGAATACTAATGATTCTATTGCCGAAACCGGAAATCAGATATATAGCATGCAGAAAAATTTACAGGAAGTCTCAGATTTTTTAATACAACAAGAACAGAAGTTACAACTGGGAAAAGATCAGGCATTGGCCAATATGAACCATTTTAATTCTTTATTAACATCAAATCAACAATTGCAAAACGCACTGAAAGATAAAACAGAACTGCTGAGAGAAGTACAGAATGAACATAATCAACTGATAGTTACATTAGTTAATATTACCAAATCTATTAAGGAATTCCAACAGTACTAGGAAGCGGTGCAGAAACAGATACATGACGAAATGACTAATTTTTCGGCAATGAATGCCACTCTACAGAACGAAATTGAAGTCTTACGATCCAGAATACAGGTCTTGCAGGATTTAGAAAAACAGGTCTTAACTGGCGAAGAAATTAATCTGGATGCCACTTTAATGACAAAAATCGATATCG